>CALNHX010003696.1:0-143588 GCA_940337035.1 Agriotes lineatus
AATTACTATCCAAGAAATTGTTGTGAATTACTCACAGCTGCATGACCCCATTTTTTACGCCCTGTATGATAAGAACTTTGCACAAGGTTTTTTACATACTTTTAACTATTGACTAAAAATTATTCATGTCGCTAATCCTAAAAATTTTCGAAAAAACGTAATTTTATTTACATCATGTGTTTGGCGTATTTCGATAAAAGATACATCTCTCAGTTCGACCTAGGTTCGCAAAAAATGTGCGTTTCATTTTATCGGCACCGAAAACAAAGTAGCTTGCTAAGTACGAAAGAAATAAATATCCTGCATTTTGGAACTTGTAAACCTTCACATCGCTGATACATTGATTCCTTACTTCGATATTAATTTACTGATTTTTGGATTTCGTGGTGAAATTAATTGTGAAATAATTCGAAATATACTATACACGATTATTGAGTATGCAGCTATGCATCTTGGAATGCTTTGGAAGCCAGGAGGTTATATCACGACAGATATCCTAATCGTACTCTTCCAGATTAGAAAACATTTCAACGAGTTGACCAACGTCTAAGGGAGAATGGTGAACGATTCCATTTAATAAGGTAATATTATTGACTTTCTTCATAGTTTTAGGAAATTTTGGGAAAAGAAGTACTGATGCTGGTCTGGAAAGAACAGTACGTACGCCGCAAAGAGAGGAACATATTTTAAATGATGTAGATAACACTCCTTCAACCAGCACTCGAAAATTTATCAGCGCAGTTTAATACGTCGAAAACAATAGTACATAACGTTCTTCAAGAACAGCTGTTATATCAACTTTATTTGGAGTTCATCCAGAACGCGTTTCACGATTTAGTAGAGCACTTACCACTTGAAACCCGCCGAAACATGTATTTCATTCACATGGGGCACCACCTCATTTCAGCGTTGCTGTGCGGAAGCACCTGAATAACGTCTATCCAAACAGTTGAATAGGTAGAGGAGGACCTATTGCCTGGCCTCCTCGATCTTCCGACCTAACGCCGTTTGATTTTTACCTGTGGGGACACCTCAAAACCTTGGTGTATTCCAGTTCGGTCAATAGTAGGGAGGAACTTCTACGGAGAATCACGTTTTATTGTGATCAAATAAGAAACATTGCTGGGTTATTGTGACTTCATGGAGCCCATGTTGAACCCTCTTACGAAGTTTTTAACTAAGTAGTTAAAGTTTAACTTTTTATTGAAACTATGTTGGTGACAGGGGAAAATTCCTCTTTTTCATATTCAACCCGACTAAAAGTGTGAATAAAATGATGTTTTTTCGAAAACGGTTAAGATTAGCGACATGAATGAAGAGTATTTAATTTTTAGTTAATAGTTAAAGGTATGTAAAAAACGTTGTCCAAACTTCTTATCATACAGGGCGTAAAAAAATGGGGTTACGAGTGGCATAGCTAGTCCGTCCATGCAGCTGTGAGTAATTCACAACACTTTCTTGGATAGCAATTTGAAGGGTCTTACCTGGTATACATCATATTAAAAAAAATGGTGGTTCAATAGTTATGTGTAAAAAACTTGATTCCATTGGAGCTCTTTCGGAGCCCATATCTCCGAAGAGGAGGACTATACGAAAAAAGTTTATATGAACTTGTAGTTATTTTCACGTGTTTTTCTCATATCCCGGAAATTTGCACATTTTCCCGATATTTGTTTTCTCGATATTCAAAAACATTTGATTGTGTGGGTTAGTCTAAGCTATGGGAAGTATTAATATAATCCTCTACAGCTTATAAGTTATAACATCCAATATTATAATCAAAATTTCATATTATGGTGGAACTGTAAAAATAGAAAAAAACAATCAAATTTGTCTTGCGCCAGCAGAACACGGAGAGAAAAAAGGGAGAGAAAGAGAGAATGATACAGAGAGACCTGGGCGTTTCAAAGCGAAAAAGATTTACGTTTTTAGAAAGAGTTCGTACCGAAAACTCTAGTGAATCAATATCTCTTCCCAAGGAATGCTTTCGGGGACTACCAAAAAATAGTACTCACGTAACTAGAAATAATAAATACGTGGTGAATGTCAACAACATTTTAATAAAACGTAATTATTTTCGACATTTATAAGTCAATGCGCAAAATAAGTAAACACACAAATATATTGCGCGATTATTACCTGATGTGCTAAGAATGAAATCTTGGGTGTCAATTAAGCAATCGGTAGACGACCACGTAAAAAATGCCCTCTTGTCTGGCCCCCAATCGTGTTTATATTTACTCCTATTCTATTGCTTCAGCAAAGGATTTATGACCCCTCGACTTTTCTAAGGATGGGTTGAAAATCCCTGTCATCGAATGTAATAACGACCGAGATTTGTAGCTCCTGGCTTGTCCACCCGGGTTATCAGGACTTCATTCTTCTGATTGACTCAAAGGAGTAATTTTGTCTTCAAGGTTTTATGGTATTGATCATCTCTACGTAATATCCCATTTGTCTAGATGGGATTTCCTGCTGCAGCGTTCACCGCTCCTGCAGTGCCAAAATGCTGAAAGGTGCATTAATTTTTAGTGTGCGTTAATTGTCGTGCATTTCGACCCTTTTCGCATTGCGTTTTCAGAGATTGTCAATTTCACGCGAACCTCCTGCTGGCACACGACGGTTTTGTCTTCACTGAAAATGTTTACGTGCTTTATTCTCTAGCTTGTATCGCGAGGGTTATTTATTGCCGCTGCACATAGCAGCTTATGGCCGCTACAATACTTTTCGTTAGGGGAGAGGGTATAACACAGGTATACTATCGACTCAATTATGATTTTTTGCTCGTACTATGGTGGTTTTCGCATACATTATCGATGCTATATTAGTGTCTAAGCAAGCACCAACCCTTCATCATACTAGTTACGTCATAAAGCTCATGATGAGAATCCATTGCCATGTCTTGCAAACTTTCTTCACTTGTGTATTTAATACACGTTATTGCAAAGAGTTTTTTCGCTATGCTCGTCTAATAATGAGATCATCTATAAATAAGGATCTTTTACAATATTTTACGTGCTAGGATTTCCGTTCTTAATAAACATCCACAGCCCCTTCTTATGAAAATTAACTGAAAGAGGCTAGGAGTGAATTACGACTAGGAAACGAATCGCAGCCACCTGAAATTGCCAGACAAAGACGCGGTTCATCAGTGCTGTTTGTTTCAAAGAAAGCGAGATTAATTCCACTTGTAATTGCAAAGCAGACAAAACAGTCCTTTGCGGGGGCAGTTATGGCGCTAGGTGTATGGTTAATTACTTTTTGTTAATTAGGAGAGGTACGAAATAAAAGCACAATTGGAAAAGGAAATGCGGATTTATGGCAGGAGCCTCAATTATAATGAGCAAAATTGCTTTCCATTATAATGAGAGGCGAAGTGAAGACGCATCACGAAATTGCATTACGCGGTTTTCAATGCGGGGCAGATCATATACGTCCAATAAAAATGGTAGAACTGCCTCGAATAGGTCGTTGAAGTTAGTCTGTAAGGCAAAAGTTCGTAACTGCCGGTGCCCGTGTCCTTACTGCACTCGATGGTGTCTTTTTAGTGCTTTCGCCGACTTAGAGTGTGTACAAAAGCATTTTACTTCGTAGGAACTTCCTAATCGCATAGAAAACATTTAGGAAGAGCTGACTTATTGAAGAGATATTTGAAAATTATTTTTATGACCCTTTTTGGTGTACCTGCGTTTTATATCGTTTTGTAAATTATATCAGCATTTATTAAGCAGATTTATTGGACATACCGTATGGCTATAAAAATGTGTCTTGTTTTGACGGCTAATATTTTCATTTGCCATGAAAACAACGAGATGAAATTTTATATATTGCTTTGAACACATTTGAAGTCTCTATGATTATAATAACAATTAATAACATCTCTACTATATCAAATACCTATTATTTTATAAGTTGTCCCAGAAATGTGCTGGTTTAATTTTTGTAAATAGTATAAAATTGGCTTTTGATAATATCTGTAAACAGTATTAAAAATAGTGTTAGCCTTAATTTGCACAAAATGTAATTAGAGTAGGCTTGGAAACAATGTGAAACAATGTAAGAAATCAATAAAATTAAGACGACTGTACTATTACCTAATAGACACAAGACCCCAGCGCTCCGGCGTGACGTCAGGACAGGCAGGTGTGTACGTACCTGTGCTCTCTGTTAAACCACATAGTTACAGAGTGTTTATAACGTTGTAAACAAGGGCGTCCTATGGAAACGGAATTACCAGCCTTATACTGAGCCCTTAGTCGTACCAAATTCGCTTTTTTGTAATGGAAAACATAGTTTCAAAGCAATAACCATAACCTTGAAGGTTTTTAAAATTTTAGTATACTAGCCCAGAATCATATCATTTACCCAGCTAAGTAAAGCTCTTAAATTTGCTGGTGTAATATTTGAAATTAGCCCCAAATTTGGCTATTCTGCTATTGATCCTGTTGTTTTATAGTTTCGAATTATTTTGTACACTATAACGCGATAATGGCAATTGTTTGCAATTTTTTCAAGAAGAATGATCGGAATTCAACACATTGACAATAGCTTTATAACGTACCATCTTATATTATAAGAGCCGATGCGGTCCGTAAGCACTGCCGCGCGCACACGCAGCATGAACGGCCTGCATACTAGCAAGTGGCGCGCGCGCACAAATGGCGAGACCGCATTTGTATTGTTAACGCTGGCAAGGCCGGACGTCGGCTGCCCACCAGCTTAAGCAAGCATTTTTATTGTTAACCGTTTCTTTACGCTGGCAGGGCCAGACGTAGGGTGGCCACGCGTTCTAGTTTTTATAATATGTGCTATTAAACAACAATCCACGATATAGTCAGGAATCAAGGACCATAAATTCGATCATAGGGTGGGCACTTAAAGATATAGTTAAAAAAATATACTATCTGTAATGACATTGCGGATCTAAATGGCGAGAGCTCTATTCTTTATATGATTGCAAAAATCCGTTATTTTTTTTAATGAAAATTGATGAATTTTATGCGTATATCACATTTATAAGCTTAGTTTTGAATATTTTAAAATTACTAGTGGAAAGTCTATTTTTTTAGATTCAGATGAAGTCAAACTAAGCCCGAAATTATTTTTAACAAATGCTACAGAAATTGCTTAAACAAAGCGTATCGGGAATGCGAAGTATAAATCTCAGTATCCAGGTATTTTGAAAACTATTGCACATTAATGCATACTTCCAGAGTATGAAATGTGTAGAAAAGAATAAAGAAATATTTAGTGAAAGAATTCTCAGCATTGATTCATTGTTCCACTGCGTGTTGATACATGTGTCGCATTTTACTGGTCACTAATTTGCCCCACGTAGACTAGGAAATAAAGGGAAGATGTTAGGAATAGTTAAAGGAAAGCTACATTTTCGCCAGTTGTTAGACCACTACAAGAGATATATTTATCCAAAACTTCCAGCCCCCTATCCCTTGAGGTTCCTCCTCAGCGCCCCATTAAGCTTCAAATTCAAAGACTTTATAAAACTATATCTCGGTAACCAATGGTCGTAACGGTGTAATTTTTTGGCTTTATATTAAAAAAATGTGATAGAAAAATATTTTTGTTAGGTTTTCGCGAATTTTCACAGATTTTTCTTGATTTTAATGTAGCTTGTTTAAAAATGACAAAATAAGTTACAATACCATACAGTTTTAATTAATTACGATAGATATAGTCAAAATCTACAATATATATAGAGTCACTCTCCAAAAGGAGAGTCATTTTCTTCTAGAAAGACAGCTGAGTAGTGGCATGCCAATCCATTGCAGTGCTCACACTTTGTGGAGCAATTCAAGCCCGCTTTTTTGCATCCAACAAGCAAATTCTAAATCTTCTAGCTTTCCAAACACAGCCCGATTTAACCAAGTTTTGTTATCTATCGTACTCTCCATGATCTAGTCTATAACGATAATGAAAAGTATGAGTGATAGTATACAGTCTTACTGTACTCTTCGTGTTCAATAATGGCAATATAACAGACAATGCTTAAAATTTTTTGCAGTATCCCAAAACTTTTCTAGTATCTTTCACATTTTTCAGTTAATCAAATGCCTTTTCAAAGTTTATGAAGATGACGTTCACATTTTCTTTCATATTTGTCGTTGTTTTACTATGATGTGTACTGTGTATATGTTATCCATGCTCGATCTTTCCGCTTTAAAGCCAGCTTGGTTTTCCCTAAGTTTTTTTTATTTAAGCTTGTGTTTCAAGCTGTCTAATATTATTCTTGCTATTATTTTGCTAGCTATGTACAGAAGAGTAATTGCCTCCAATTTTCACATTTTAATGAGTCTCTCTTTTTTGGCAACGATCATTATTTCCTTCGCCCAGTCAGAGAAGATTTGTTCTTCGTTCTTTAGCTTTAATATTGCAGTCATTACTTCGTGTCTTGTATATTCTTCTTCGCCCAGATGTAAGAGGTTAATTTGTCGTTTATAATTTTTCTTTATTTTTTCCGATTGTTCTATAAATATTCTTTTATACCTTTTAGGACTTTTACTTCCTTATTTTCCTTTCGCTAATCCTCTTCTCCTCTTCTCCTAGAAGATTTAGAATTTGCGTATGAGAAAGACAACAAATGGAAAAGGAAGACTAATCAATTGGTAGGTGCGGCAAACCAAGTACGCTTGAAAATAAATGTGAAAAATAAAACCCAAGAAGGTGAAAAAAATATGATAAATGGAAAAGAAATCGAAGAGGTTGAAGAATTCTGTTACTTGTAAAGTTTAGTGAGTAAGAAAGATGGTACTAATAGACATACAGAGAATAACCGATCAAGCACAAAAAAACCTTCAATATGCTGAGAACAATATGGATGGAGAACAGCATTTTGATGAAAATAAACATAAGAACATTTAAAAGAAATGTAAAAAGTGTGATATTTTATGGGGTAAAGACGTGGGTGGACAGTAAACGCTGTATAAAGAAGCTCTAAACGTTCATAAACAAGTACTTCATATATGCCGCATATATTGGCCAAACCGAATTGCAAACGAAGGGCTGTGGGCAATAACAGAAGAAGAAATAATAGGCGTAACCATTAAAAAGTGAAAATGTAGTTGGATTGGGCAGACGCTTTGGAAGGCGCCCAATAATATCACCCGGCAAGCACTAGACTACAATACCATTGGAAAAAGAAGAGTAGAGAGACAAAAGGAAACTTGGCGGAAAAGAGAGATATAAGCAAATAATATATTAACAATGTTTTTAATATCTCTCCTGTAATAATATATTACTTGGAAGAAGGCAAAAAATTAGCAACAAATAGAGAAACGTGGAAGAATTATACAACACAACTCAAGATGCACGGAGCTAGCAACCCTGCCATCTATAAGTACCCCAACACTGATGAAACCCTGTAAAAGTGCCCTATGCTCTAGTTGGGAGCAACAGGAAGAAGAAGAAGAAGAAGAATAACATAAAGCTTTGTAAAGTGCTATTTTACTTCCAAGTCTGAAGTGTTTATAGATTATAATAGCAGCATACGAACTATAAATGAAATAATGTATTCATATATCTAGATGTACAGTGAAAAGTGTATCCTTTAAGAGATCCCCCACTATAGAAAATTGGCAAAAAACCTCTTTGCACCCTCACAGAAAAAAGAAAAACATTCAGTTTAAATGACGTAAACCGAAACTAATGCTAAACAGGTATCTCTTAAGTCAGGCATGTCAAACAAGCAGCCCGCGGGCTGCGTGCGGCCCTTTGCCATTATTTTTATTAAATGACATCAATTAGTTGTCGTGTGCGACCCCTATGACAACACAAGTGTACCAATATGGCCCTCCAGGAACCCTCAGTTTGACATGCCTGCCTTAAGTTATATTTGCCCGAGGCTTAAGCTTTTCGTATAAAATGGCATCTTAAAAAATTTTAATTCTAATGCTGAACAATTCAACTTTTGTACATACAAGAAAGCAAACTAATAACATTATTTGCATATGGGTGAACAAATGTAAACCAAAAAAATGTATAAACGTATAAAGTTAAACTTTAGGTACTTGCACAAAGTAGCTGAAAATCTAAATTTTAAATAAAATAGTAACCAACCACACAACTATAAATTTAAAGATTATTAGGAAAATAAATACGTATATGAAAACTTTCATATTCATTGTCAAAACTTATAGCTATTACATTACAATCGATCGCTGAAATAATTTTGTTTCATCGCTTGTGACATTGCAAAATGATTCGGCCATGACAGGGACAGGTTTTGTGTTTACACTAGAGTAAATAATTTAGTTCGTGCTGAAACCCGTTTCTTAGTTACACTTGTAAAGAAATTAGTTTAATTATTTGTAACAGAACATTAACATTTTTTGTTGTGTAACAATTCACTTTTAACGTAACAGAAAGCAATGGAAAGTAGTCATATATTAATATTTAACAAACTTTTTGAGTAATAATTTCGCCGTTTAACGCTACGTTATATAATTTTATTTATTAAATTCGTGTATGGTCATTGAACAAAATCAGGAAACCCAATTTTATTAAAAATGATAAAACATTGAAATACTTGTCTAGGAACTTATTTCTTAATTCTATTGAGCTTTCGATCTATATATTACTAGTGTTTTGATATCTACATGATATATAGTCTGTGTTTTGTTATTAATAATCTGTATAAATACAATAACTTTAAAATTACCGCAAGCAGACGCAAGCATTTGTAGGATATCCATAATAAGTATGTTTTGCAAGCTAGCTGGGCAACTACCACAGTTAAAAGAAAGAATTAGTGGATATGTCTATATCCCTATTTATTCTGGTGGCATAAGCAACATTTTGAAAGAATAAGTAATTTAATAAAGAGATGTTTGTTTAAGAACAGTAACAGTTTGAAATTGTATTTACGAGTAGATCGGGGAAATTCTTGTTGCCGTTCACGTGGAATAATGTTTTACAAGAAACGCATCAAGTGACATCTCTGTATTAAGGACCACATATATTAAGAGAGAGAGAGGGAAACAGACGACTTTACTATTTTTGAAAAGTATTTATTAAATTATATGGAAATTTAGTTACTAATTTTGAAATTACCTAAAAATAGCGTTAAAATAAATCAAATTCATTTAGTCATAGCCCATTTAAAAGCAACGCCTACGTTCACTATGATGACAAATGATTAAAAAATGAACAATATAGTCTAATTTTTATTTTTACTTTCCTCGTCTGAAAGACGAAAGAAGTATTGTAATCACGAAAAAATCACCTTCTGAGATTTCTTCAGATCTTCACGTTTCCAGGTTCCGTCTGTCTGTCTGTCTGTTGGCAGTATAGCTCAAAAACTATTTGTCGGAGAAAGACGATATTTTGCATACATATTATATATCTAGCTCGCATGAAACCGGTACAATTTCATACAAATATATACAGGGTGAAAACCTTAAAACAATAAACTTTTGTTTATTTTTGGGTTAATTTTGAAATAGAAGGAAGTAATAACTTTCACATAGGTCAGGATTTACATTTGCCGAAAATAAGGATAATAATAATAATGATAGAGGACAATGTCACAAAAGAGTAAAAACATTTCAACAATAACAATAAGAGAGGCGCGCGCCGGACTTATTTGAAAGAGGCTTGGTATCGTAGTTGGCTTTATCGGTGCAGATACGATCTCTATGTAGGGGCGCTCTGTAGATGCGGCAAGTTAAAACCCCAGCGGAATACATTTTTTTATTTGAAAACCTATTTAATTTATTAGAAACGCGAAGATATTTTTACTCCTAACTTAATTTGATGTTTAAAATTATTTAGTGTCACAATGTCGACGAGGGAAGTTCTGGGTAAAGCCTTTTACAGATTTTTTACCGAAAAATCGTAAAGAAAGTAACACTTTTTTAAACTATTGTATTAAAATTGTGAATAGTCAATTCGTCAGATGTAAATTCTGAAGTTCTTTTCACGTATGAAAGCAACTTTTTTTATTTCTTTGATTAACCTTCAAACCCATAAAAAATAATCACTTTCATCACTAGTTGTACAAATAATTATTTTACATTACTGAGAATAGAATTCATGGAATTTTGGGCCAATCGTTTCTTATCTTTAGAACTTTGTCCAATAGGATTTTGTAGTAGATTAACAATATAGTGAATCACTATTATCGATTTGGTGCAAGTTAACTTGCTTTCGTTTCATCTGTAAAATAAAATATACTGCTCAACAAATGAATCATTTGGTGCAATTTAAAAAAATATTTTCCAAAAAGACAGTCATAGCATTTTTGTTAACCTTTCAGGATTGTGTCACTATAAAAAGCATTTCTTTTCATAATTTGGTTTAAATAAAACTAAGTCCATTAATAAAGTACTATCATTTGAAAATTTTAAGTTTTTCACAAATGTTAATAGCATGTTGCATACAAAGTATGCCAAATTGTTGCCAAAAATGTTTAATCATTCCGAGGTGACTCAAAAAACGATTAATTTCCTTTTTTGTTCTTCCTCTTATTTATGTTAAATATAGTTTTTTATAATTTTTCTATTTTATTAATATGATTTTGTTAATGTGTCAGTTAATATTTGAGAAGAGTGAAATTAAATATGTTGAATACGAGTATACTATAAAACAACAACTTTTATATATCTTTTTATGACGTAATGTAACAAATACAATTTTTATGGGTGGTCCAGTTCATCTGTTGAGCAGTATAGTTTAGAAAGGTCAGTTGATTTTGTTTTTTTCATGCGTTTCAAGTATAAACATCTGGTGTGATACACTCACACAACTTCCTTTTACAGTGATCTTATAATTAGCCAAAAATTTGATTTTTAAGTTTTAAACATTTGTCAAAAATTTTCGACAATTACAAATTCTACAAAAACGGTATAAAATAGAGCGTTAGTTGAAGAGACAAATTTTCTCTAAAATTTTAAACTAAATTCAAAAATGTAATAATATACCGGGTGTTCTATTTAAAATAGGAGTTAATAAAAAAACCCATTTTAGAAGTATTCAATTGGAAAATCACCTATTTCACATCAATACACATTAAAATGTAATAAAAATGTAAAGTTTGAAAAAAATCGTTACAGTCGTTTTTGAAAAAATCGAAAAATCACAAGAGTAAACACCTACTTTCGGTTATGCGATTTCCTTCAAAAGCTTGTTGTCGCATCTACATAGCACACAAAACTTATACATGAAGTTTAAACGCCATACCTCTTTTCATTTTTGAGATATTCTGTTCACAGACAGTCAGACAGACAGAGAGACAAACATACAGACAGACACACAGACACACACACAGACCAATGAACAAAAACATGTTTTTTGGCTTCAGGGACTCTAAAACGTGAAGATCTGTTGAAAACTCAATTTCGAATTTTTGGGGTGAATCCAATACTTCCTTTGTCGTAAAAGGAAGTAAAAAGCATAAAAACCTATAAAATGTATACGTTACTAAATAATGTTAAATAAAATAGTAGTACTCTAATTTCCACCACATTTTTATCTATATTTCTCAAACAAAAGAATGGCTGTATAGACGCATCATCTTAATTATTTATTTCTATTAGATAAAGGAATCTATGTATTTTCCTCTAGCTTTTTTAAATAAGGAGGATATTTCAAGATTTTAAAATTACAACACTTAATATTTAAATTAATATTTTTTTTCCATATGCCACCCGTACTATTATACTAAAAATAGTTCAAGATAGGGTTATTAGTGTTTCTAACTATACGAAATATGGCAATGACCTACAACAACGCTGTTGTCAGAAGATATAAATAATTATTAACTAAATATATATTTCTTTACAAAACAAATGTCAGTATTATTAATCAACCAACAAAAATATTTGTAGCAAATAATAATAACTTAATAATGTTTTACTGTTTAACTATGTAATTTTAGTTTTTTAACTGTAACTATTCTGTAGGACTCACAGACAGTGTAATTTGGCTATTTCAATAAATATATACGTTAGCCAGCAGTCTTATAGGTTCCCTTTTCAGCAGTATCTTTAAATTACTAATCATAAATGAATGGTTTTATGGTTTTATAAAATTGACTTTTTAATTATGTAATTATGCTTTTTCATTTTTTTAATTGTAACTATCCGGCTAGACTTGCAGCCACTGTAATTTGGCAATTTCAGTAAACACATACGTTAGTCAGCATGATTCTATACGTTCTCCTTTTAGCAGTATTTTTGAATTCTTAATAATAAATGAATGATCATCAACACCAAGATAGGAAAACAGGTTAAATATTATCTATAAATAATTAGATAAAAATAAACTACACTTCCCTAAAATTAAATGTTTAATTATGCAGTTATTCTCTTCTGGTTCGTTTGATTGTAACTATTCTGAGACTGGCGGACAGTGTACTTTGGAATTTGAATAAATACATACGTTAGTCAGTAATATTTTTAAGGTTCCCTTTTCATCAGTATTCTTGAATTCCTAATTATAAATGAATGATCCTCCACACCGAAATAGTAAACGAAGTTAATTATTATCAATGAATAAGAAAATGAAAATAAACTACACTTTGAAAAAATTGATTGTTTAATTAAGAAATTATGGTTTTTTAGTATTTTTAGGGGTAACTATTTTACAGAACTCGCAGTGTAATATCGCGATTTCAATAAATACATACGTCAGCCAACAGTATTTTATAGGTTCTCCTTTCAGCAGTATCTCTGAATTACTAATAATAAATGAATGATCTGCTACACCGAAATAGTAAAAGAGGTTAATTGTTATGAACGAATAAATAGATAAAAGTAAGCTACACTTTTAAAAATTAATTATTTGTGTAATTATCCTGTTAGACTCTCAGACAGTGTTGTTTGGCAATATCTATAAACACATACGTTAGCCAGCAGTTTTTTATAAGTTCTCTTTTCAGCAGTATTTTTGAATTCTTAATAATTATCGACACCAAGATAGGAAAACGAGTTAGATATTATCAATAAATGATTAGACAAAAATAAGCTACACTTCTATAAAATTGATTGTTTGATTAATTAATGGTTTTTTAGTATTTTAATTGTAACTATTCTGTAAGACTCGCAGATAGTGTTTTTTTGAATTTCAACAAATACATACGTTGCCAGCAGTTTTTACTTCCTTTTACAATAAATGAAGTATTGGATTCACCCCAAAAATTCGAAATTGAGTTTTCAACAGATCTTCACGTTTTAGAGTCTCCTGATCCCAAAAAAACATATTTTTTTCATTGGTCTGTCTGTCTGCCTGTCTGTCTGTGTGTCTGTATGTCTGTGAACAGAATATCTCAAAAACGAAAAGAGGTATGGCGTTGAAACTTCATATATAAGTTTTGTGTACTATGTAGATGAGACAACAAGCTTTTAAAAAAATCACATAACCGGAAGTAGGTGTTTACTCTTGTGATTTTTCAGTTTTTTTTTCGATTTTTTCAAAACCGGCTCTAACTATTTTTTTAAAACTTTATATTTTTATTACATTTTTAATGTGTATTGATGTGAGATAGGTGATTTTCCAGTTGAGTACTTCTAAAGTGGGTTTCTTTTGTTTTTTTTTCTATTTTTTTATTAACTCCTATTTTAAATAGAACACCCGATATATTATTACATTTTTTAATTCAGCTTAAAATTTTAGAGAAAATTTGTCCCTTCAACAAACGCATTATTTTGTACCGTTTTTGTAGAATTTGAAATTTTTTAAAATGTAAAAGGAAGTTGTGTGAGTGTATCACACCAGATTTTTTATACATATATTTATCAGTCAACAGTATCTTTTAATTTCTAATTTTTTTTTTTTTTATTGTCTCCAAATTTTTGTACAATCTGTCTGTGAGTGCAGACATTAAATACATCTTATGTAAAATACTTAAACTATTTCTTAAATAACTAAGTTATGACTTGAAGAGAAATGCTCCTGTGAGCACACTCAGAAGTTAATTTTAATATGTGTAATATAATACAGTATTGATATTAATATTTAATTAAAAATTATAGCAATTTAAATGAAGCGGGTTGGGAGGTCTGTAGGTTTGAACCTTTT
This sequence comes from Agriotes lineatus, assembly GCA_940337035.1. Taxonomy (NCBI): domain Eukaryota; kingdom Metazoa; phylum Arthropoda; class Insecta; order Coleoptera; family Elateridae; genus Agriotes; species Agriotes lineatus. The sequence continues at coordinate 14,032 of CALNHX010003696.1, forward strand.
CAGTCTTCTTCGCTCTTCTTCATCATCAAAGAGCGTGTTTGCCAGTTGATTAGGATGTGTTATCATCTTGTTTACATGTTTGGCACTGATAGTTGTTATTTCTTGCCTTACGGTGCGTATGCCCAGGTCTGTGTGTATAATTGCGTTGGAAACATACCAAGGTGCATTTACTATAGCTCGTAGGACTTTATTCTGAAATCTTTGGATGATTTCTACATTTGATTTACTTGCAGTGCCCCAGAGTGGAATTCCATATTTCCAGATTGGTTGTAAGATAGTTTTATATAGTAATAATTTGTTGTCAGTCGTTAGTACGGAGTTTCTACCCAGGAGCCAATACATTTGACTGAATTTCTTCCCTAGTAGTTTTCTTTTGTTGAAGATGTGTGTGCGCCATGTTAGTCTTCTGTCTAAGTGGAGACCGAGATATTTTATGTTATCCGTGTGCGGTATGAGAGTTCCGTTTAACGTTACACCTGGACAGTTTCCACGCTTCAATGAAAATGTTATGTGCGATGATTTTGTTTCGTTTGCTTTAATCCTCCAACGCTGAAGCCATTCTTCGAGGTGAGTGAGGTGTGTTTGTAGGTTTTGGGAAGCAGTGATGGGATCTTCGTGCGATGCCAATATGGTTGTATCATCTGCATAGGTTGCAATGATTGTTTGAGGAGTTTCAGGTAAATCTGCAGTGTAGAGGGAGTATAATATTGGACCAAGGAGACTTCCTTGCGGCACTCCAGATAGGACTGGGAGGATGTTGGAGTGAGCTTCTTGATATTTAATTCGAAAGGTTCTATTTGTAAGGTAAGATCTTAATAGGGCATAGATTGGGTGGGGAAAGCTACGTTTAAGTTTGTAAAGTAATCCGGTTATCCAAACTTTGTCGAATGCCTGACTTATATCTATGCATACGGCTGAACAATATTGTTTAGTTTCGAATACACAGTTGATTTGGTGGACTAATCGGTGAATCTGTTCTAGAGTGCCATGATTTTTCCGAAAACCAAACTGATGATTTGGAATGAGCTGCTGTTCATCAATGAGTGGTGTTATTCTATTCAGGATAATTTTTTCTAAAACCTTCGAGAGAGTTGGGAGAAGGCTGATAGGCCTGTAAGATGAGACTTCATTGGGGTTTTTCCCAGGTTTTGGTATCATCACAATTTCTGCGACTTTCCACTGACAAGGAAAATGTTCAATTCTTAATGCTGCATTGTAAATATATGTCAGTATTTTATATCCTTTTTCAGATAGTTCCCTCAGTACTTTGCCTGTGATAAGGTCAAATCCAGGTGCCTTTTTGGTATTTAATCCATTTATAATTGTTTCTACTTCCCACTGATTTGTTTTTTTGATAGGTAAGGACATCTGATGAGGGATATTCAAAAATTTAGCAGTATCAGCTTCTATTGTTGGTGAGTGAGATGGATTAGGTTGAAAAACCTTGGTTATATGTTCCGCAAAAGTTGTGACTTTTTGTTGATCAGTCCTTGCCCAGGTATTATCTTGTTTCCTTAATGGTGGAATTTGTAGTTGTGGATGTTTGAGTTTTCTCGTGGCTTTCCAAAGAGAATAGTCCGTGGCTTCAGTAGGGGTTAGTCCTTTAAGGTAGTCTTGTATTGATTCATTTCTAGCCTTGAACAGTAACTTTTTAAGTTCTTTTGCAAGCTTGTTATATTTTTGCTTGTCGGATGGAGCCTTTGTAAGTTGCCATTTCTTCCGAGCTTTCCTTTTTTCAACCAGTTTTTCTTTTAGTATTATGGGACATTCCTCTATTATACGAGGCTCTTCAGCGTCAGGTGTAGATTGCCATGCAGCCTGTTGTATGGCTTTAGTGAGATCTTCAACCGCGTTCTCTAGGTCTAAAATAGTTTTGAGAGGAATTTCTAGATTTAGTAAATGATCTAAATTCTTTCGAAAAAGGTTCCAATCCGTCTGTCGGCTGTATAGTGACGGTTTTTTGGGTTTGCCAAGTACCGAGTTTAATGTAGAAACTATTATTGGTGTATGATCAGAGTTAAGTTCGAGGCATGATTCAATTAAGAATTTTTTTGGGTCCATACCTTTTACAACGCAAAAGTCCAGTAAATCTGGCAGTCTATTGCGATCGGAGGGCCAGTATGTGGGTTGTCTTGTTGTTAGGTAACTTAAATTATTTTTTTGAATGGAGAGTAAAAGCTCTCTGCCTTTAGTGGAGGTGGTTCTTGAACCCCAGGTTGTATGTTTTGCGTTGTAGTCGCCTCCAACTAGAAATCTAGTTCCCAACGTTTTAAAGAATGTAGTAAAGTCTGCTTGTTTATTATTGTGCCGAGGAGGACAGTATATTGCCGATAATGTAATTTCTCCTGTAGCATCCTCTATGCATACACTAGTGGCTTGTATGTTGGGAATTTTGTATTCCGCTCGTTCATGATGTTTAATTGTGCGCTTAATAATTATTGCTGTGCCCCCATGTCCTGTATTATCAGGGTGATTTGTATTATATACGTTGTAATTTGGAATTTTAAAAATGCTTTTATTGGTAAAGTGGGTTTCTGAAATTAGAAGTATGTCTATGTTGGCATCTTGAATAAATAGTTTGACTTCTTGTGCATGCTGGCACAAGCCATTTGCATTCCATATCGCAATTTTTAGTAATGGAGCCATTATTTATTAATAAGCTTAGACATGAGGTTTACGAGTGTACTCATTTGATCCATTAAAGTTTTCATCATTTGGCGAAGTTCTGTTAAGTCATTTGAGGGTTGAGCTGTGGCAATATGTGTTTGTTGACTATCTAGCATTACCGGTATGTTGGGTTGTACTCTTGTTGCTTGTGCAAACGTTATTCCCTGTTGAATAGGTCGAATTGAAATTTTTCTTTCTCTTAGGGTGGGGTAGAATTTCTGTTGTAATTGTTTATGGACTATACATCCTCTGTAATTTGCGGGATGTGAATCATTGCAATTAACACATTTAACGTCAGAGTCCTTTACCTTTCTAGGGCATTCAGTTGTTAGATGTTCTGCGGTACATTTTACACATTTTGGGTTGTTTCTGCAAAAATTTTTGGTATGCCCATATTTTTGGCAGCGTTTACACTGTGGTATTTCGCGTTTTGTATGTGGGGCCTCGAACTGTACTTTGGTGTTTAGAAGTAAGTCGATCTTGTAGATATCCTTATTGTTTTCACTTGGTTTTAGGTCTATAAAGAAGATCGGTAGTGGAATTTTATTGTTTCGTTTTACATTCCATATGTTTGTTACGTGATGACCTTTTTCAAGCAGGCATTTAGTTATTTCAGTTGTTTCTGTTGTTGGATGAATATTTTTAAGTACTACTCTGAAGCTTCTTTCAGTTTTTGACTTATACGTATGAAATTCAGTGTTTTTTTCTATTAGCGCCTTTACAATAGTTGTGTATGTCATACTTTCAGTAGGTTGCACCTTAACTTGATTATTGTGTAGTGCTTTGATTACAAATTTGTCTTTAGCAATATTGTTTAATAGATCAATAAGTGGTTTTATTTGTTTTACTCCTGATACGAATATAGGCGGTGGCTTTGATTCTGGGCTTTTAGGAGCTTCTTCTTCTCCTTCGTTCATTTTATCTTCTTCGGAAAGAATATTATATCTATTGTCTCCTAACCAGTAGTCTTGTTTATTTGATGCATTAGATTCTTGCTCGTTTGTATTTCTAGCGCGTTTTCTACTATATGGGACATGCTGCCATTGATATGTTGTAGCTTGATTTGATAGGTGGGACGAGGATTGTAAGCGAGTTGGATTAGGCAAAGGTAACTGATTACTGATTTGTGGTTGACTACTATATATGTTTGCGTTTTGCAGGTAATTTTGCGGTTGCGAAAAAGATGAGTTAATTGGCATTTGCACTTGGGAGAAATTTTGATTTGGATCCCCATAGGGCTGACTGAGCACATATTGCCCGTAAACGGGCGGATACGACATTCGTAATTTGAAAAATTACTTACAGTTTATTGTAGAAATAAAATAAACTCGAAATGTTATTATCACGTAAACTTGACCACCGAGGTCAAGTTTAAATAAAAGATAGCTCGCACTCACAGCTGTACACAACCGTATGCTTCAAGCGCTCTAACGTGAATTTAATTTCTAATAATAAATGAATAATCCTCAACAGCAAAATAAAAGAAGTTAATTATTAACAATGAATGGATAGATAAAAATAAATTACGTGTCTATAAAATTGGTTGTTTAATTATGGAATTATGCTTTTACATTTTTTTAATTGTCACTATTCTGAAACACTCACAGGCAGTGTAATTTGGTAGTTTTAATAAATGCATACGTTAGCCAGCAGTTTTTGAACATACATTTTTCTGTCAGCAGTATTTTTGAATTCCTAATAATAAATGAATGATTCTCGATACCAAAACAGTGAACGAGGTTAACTGCTATTAATGAATGAATAGACACAAATAAACTACTCTTCGATCATCTTGATTGTTTAGTTATGTCATTATGCTTTTTTAGTTTCTGTAAGACTCTCAGTCACTATAATTTGGAATTGCAATAAATACATACGTTTGCCAGCAGTTTTTATACATAGATTTACTTTTCAGTAGATAAAAATAAATTACACTTCTCTAAGATTGAATGTTTAATTATGTAGTTACAGTTTTTTAGTTTTTTAAATGTAACTATTGTATAAGACTGGCAGACAGGTAATTTGGAATTTCAATAAATACATACGTTAGTCAGCAATATTTTATAAGATCTCCTTTCAGCAGTGTTTTTGAATTGCTAATAATACATTAAAAATCCTCGACACCAAAATAGATAATCGCTGAAACTTTTTTAAAGAGGTTAATTAGTATCAATGAATGAATAGATAAAAATAAACTACACTTTTATAAAACCATAAGAGTGGATTCGAATTTGAAGGATGAACCTAATTATTTGCCCACTTAAAATGCCAAGGACCCACTTGTTGGTTCGCCTGAAGTAAACGGCCTGATTACAGCCGATTAATTAAAAATCGCTATTATTGATTTTGAGATACATTTATTTTCCTTGCACTCCGTATAATTAAACATTTATCCGCCATAATTTCTCTTATAAAAAAATCACGAATTGTTCTCAGTAGTTTCGTGTTTTAGATGCGTGACAAGAGAAGAAAATAATGTAAACTGATAAGGGCGAAAGTTGCTCTCTCAGGAGAAATGGAATGTAAATAGATTTTATTATTAATAATGACATGCATGAAAGCTTCTGAACGTTTTCTTTGCAATATTAAAATTACAAGCATTTCCTACTAATTACGCGGAGGCTGACTTAACGTAGCACTAAGCTTTACTTAAAATTAAAAAGCCTGAATATACTACATTTACGTCTGGAAGCGGTTCTGCCAAAGCATTTCGAAGATTAAACTCACTTGGTGAAGAGGTAAAATTTAATATCGTTATCCGGACACGAGTAGCTCTTCTTTAAGAGGCATCTCCAATATCTAATATCGAACATATTTCCTATTGAGCCTGCTGTCCCTGCAAAAAACACAAGGAGTGAAACTGTTCCGCAACATAAATTCTAATCGATCGCCCGGGGTGGCTGGCACCCTTGATTGCAGCACAGCGGGGATAGTTTTAATTAAACGCTCACCATCGTAATGCATCCAGAGAACAATGCAGGAGAACACGGCCACTCGAAAGCAGCAACTGGGATATTTCATGATACTACCCCGAGATCGCCGGAACTAGCGGTAAACTAACGAAAAACAACCCCCGAGCGGTTAGATATCCATGTTTAATAGCTTCCGTAGACCGCGCGCGTCCGACTTCCATCCGACCATCGTCTATGAAGGACTAGATTGGAGCGATCATGATTGCGGTATCATTAAACCGTTATAATAAGAAGTCTCCGGCCACATTAAAAGAATATGCCGCCGCCCTACTTACACTTCGTTCTACGAATGAAACCGCGGTAGGAAGCTTGGATTACGTGCTTTGCAGAAAAAAGCGGCGTTTTACACAAAACAGTGGAGAAGGGCCACGAGGTAGAAAGTAAGTTTGTAGTGGAAAAGTCTTTCATTTGTCTGCAACATATACCGGAAAATTGGAGATCATTCTGAATTGTTTGGGACCAAACGCATTGAACTAAGTGGACAGGAGATTTTTTGATAACAATTTTGGAGAAAGCACGATCGAAGTAATAGCACGAATGGTGACACAGTTGATGTAACAAGAAAAGGTCATCATATAGAAAGAACTCATTTCTACATTATTCCGTAGTTTGGTACTGTGCTGAAAATTGCTTCTAAAACACAAAAACGTGGTAACACCTACGCTGCTTGTTACAAATAGAAATTTATTCAATGAAAGATTTATAACTAAAATGCAGAATCTGATACCTTTTACTTGTGTAGCTTATAATTTTAGTTGTGGTTACTAGAGAAACAGGTATAATTATTAATATTAACACTAAGAGCCAGGAATTCTGCATTTTTTTCAAACCAGGTACACAGTTTACAAGCAATGTTTAAAGTGTTCACAGACCTGCCTGAACGCTTATTCAAACTCTGCTTGGAGGTCTTTTGTATAAGGTTTTCTGAATTATTTAATTCCTTACATTTATCTCTTATTATATGGATCAATTCTTCTAGTTAATTTATGACTGTTCTAATAACGGAGTTCTTTATAAATGGTAACACGAAATAGTTAAATCCGCATGACCATGGGAGAAAAGCATTTTCAGTATTTCATTAATGATAATTAAACGACAGGAAACGTGTGGCTTCCAAAATAGATGTTCTACAACAAGCTGAGAAAAGTGTAGTTTTTCCGTGCGAGCTTCATAATCGAGACGAAGCCGAGATTAAAAACGCCCCTAGCACGGAATAGTTATTTGTCTACCAAGTGTGAAAACGACGAGTATTCCAGCATGAGCCGAATGTTTGCTAACTCTCGTCGAGCGATTTTACACATGCCAACACAATATCTTTTCTACGGAGTCAGTGTTTTACATCAACAACAGTTCCGTACCTTCATATTTTACTACTTTTGAAAACAGGAAATTGTCATGTCTTAACTATTTTAAAAGGAGTGTGGAAAAATACGTCATTTCCTAACAAAATTTTTAAAAACAATTAAAAAATATTCATTTGCCAACTATTTTAAGAAAGTATTAAATATTATGTCATTTCCTAACTAAAATTGATATAGAAAAATCTAACTGTTTCTAACAAGTTAAAAAATAATTTTGCTCACGTGTTGCACATGCTATTTTTTCACGTACTGTATGCGACTGTTTATATGCGGAAATCAAAGATCATACCAAGGCACTGAAGTTTAACTTTTTACCACAAATTGTTACAATCGAAACCCGTATTACGACATGCACACAGTTTGTTGGAAAAATACAAGGATCGGTTGCCCCAACTACGTTACGATGTACTGTAACAAAGATTGCCGACTAAGCTTCAGTAAAAGGGAGAGTTCATTACGATACTATTAATTTAGTATGAAAATGTTAATTACCTTAGACGCCATCACTTTTTAAATCGGGAAAATACAGGAACGCTCACTAAAAGTGAAAATGTGAACCTCCCTGTAAATGTATCTGCAGTGCTCGGTGCCAGGCAGAGTACAGCGTACATCTTTATTTGAATTCCTCGCAACTTTGTAAACCTCTTTACAAAAAAACATACACGTAACAAACTACAAGTCCGCATGCAACATCCTATATGTAATAAAGAAAAGCACAACTAATTTAAAATTAAATGGTTTACACATCGGCAAATAAAGCCACACACCCACAACGGCTTAAAGACTACGGCTTCAGAAGGCACACAATTGATTTTAACGCGGGACCGCCGGGGTACAAATTTTAAGACTGCTATCAACCCTCGTAAAGCGATAGCGTGAATGAATTTAAACGCGCGAAATAATGCAGTAAGACCCACCCAAGCCTCACATTCCTATCTCTCTTCTACACCCCTGCGTTACATCCTTTTCCCAATGAGAAGCGCGTGAGCCACTGTGTCGGCTAAACACCCACATTCAACGGGTACGGCACGAGGCTACCAGACAAGTTGCACCAAGTCCATGAAAAGCCCGTCAATGAGGCGCTAAGGGCTGAATTAATTCCAGAAGTTACATATATCGACCTCTTTAGCTGAGCAATTTAAACACTTAAAGAAAATTATACGAGTGAGGCAATAAAACAAAAAATGTTATATCTACAGAATTCTACAGTTAAACAACGGGTGAAGCCAAAAAGACGTCACTAGGGATTTGAATGTTATGATAAATTTTATAAATAAACTTAAAAGAGTGGAAAAACGTCGGTATACAAAATGAAAAGTGTCAAGTTATCAAGATCTGAAAAACACATGAGGAATAAAAAGAAACATCAGTGCGGAGGGGGATCGTTCACTTCGCCTCATTCCCCCAGCCCAAGCCATCTCTGACTTTCTCCTTTCCACCGACGAGCAGTAAGTTCTCGACGCCCTGGCCTCTGCAAAGAACACCGCCCTTGGGAAAGACGGGATCACCCGCCGAATTCTCCAGTGTCCGTCAACTTCCCGCTGTTGCTATCACCCTCCTCACATTGCTTTTTAACTGCTGCCTCCGTTCTTGTTCTCGGCTTGGAAAACAGCCAATGTGGTGATGCTACCGAAGTCCCTCTCATCTTATCGCCCAATCGCCCTCCCAATGTTTTAGGAAAAACCTTTGAAACGATCCTTGCTTCCAGGCTTCGACAATTTCCAGAGGCTCACAACGTTATCCCCGACTTCCAATATGGCTTTCACCCCTAAAGAAGAACCACCAGACTGCTGCTTCAACTCCAAACTAACGCTACTCTAGCTATTAACTCTGGTCAATGCCTTCTTTCCGTCATGCTGGACATTGAGATAGCGTTTGACTCCGTCTGGCATGCTGGACTGCTGACCAAACTTTTGGACTTTTATATTCATCCCTTCTTTGTCAGCACGGCTATCTCACTTCCCGTCAACACCGGGTCACAGTCCGTGATAAAACTCCAAGACCGTTTTTCCCAACAGCCGGGGTTCTTCAAGGCTCGGTTCTCGCCCCTTCGCTCTTTATCGCCTTCTGCGCCGACATTCCTCTTCCGCTCAACTTCTTCAGTATGCAGATGACACCGCCATTTGGGTCAAAGCCATCAGCAGTGCCTGCGCCTCCTACCTTTTGTCTTCCTCATTTCTGAGACTTGTACACTGGTTTTAGTGCTGGAGAATCAAACCCAACCCGAACAAAGCCCAAGCCATTTTGTTCAGAAATCCACGTCACCACAGCAGATCTTCACATGCCCCCAACAACGTCGCCTTGACACTTTGGAACTCTCGAGTTGAACTCTCTACTTGTGTCACTTATCTGGATTTATTTTACTTCCACCTTGAGCTGGCTTCTCGAACTTCAAAAACTCTATCCGGAGAAGAAGTGCCAATCTCTGCGTGCTTTAAGGCAGATTTGAAGGCTGTAACTCTCGTACTCTCATTCACACATACAAAACTTTATACTGTTTGTTATAAATTACCGTTTCATATGTTTCCGCGCTCTGCCAATCTCCAGCATGAAGAAACTAAGGACAAAAGAGAGGGCTGTTGCCAGGATGATGCTGCACCTGAACTGGTTTCATCTCTCTGACGAGGTTTGCGTTCTCGCCGGCATCCCTCCTGTAGACTGTAGGATCATCACCACATCGTCACCATCTTTAGAACCCCAGCTTTCCAGACCAGGAGACCTCGGACGAAGAAGAGGTTTTCCCCAGCAATCCTACTCGGCGACGCGAAGGACCTTCCTGCGGAATTCATGGATATCCTAGAAAACGTTTCTCTCAATTATTGTATAGATCTAGCTGAATAAACTTTGCTTTTTTAGTCGAGAAATCGTAAAGAAGTACCTGGTATTTCGCATCCCTAGACCTTCTGTATAATAAACAAATAAACAAAATTATTTTTTTTATCCAAGTCTTGTACATTATGTTGACGTTTTCTGCCACGCATCAAACATCCCTGACCAAAAAGTCGTAAAGCAATGGATTACTGCACTGCCGATTTCTCGTACTTTAATAACCATTTCGACGTTCTTTACTGCCTATTTCAACAAATCGTTATTTATATACCAAGGACCTAAAGTTTAACTTTTTATCAAGAATGCCGAATTAGTTTCTGTCGAGGCAAATAAACCAAATAAATAAGAGATATAAATGATCTTCAATGACGAGGTACACATGTTTTTTAATCGAAAAATCGTAAAATTAAACATTTTTAACCAACTTTTGAAGGTCATGTTGCCGTTTTCTGTCACTGCACCAACTTCAAAAAGTTGTAAACTAATGCCGATTTCTCGCATTTTAATTACGATTTCGACGTTCTGCGCTGCCGATGTTGTGACAAGAGCTGTGAGTAACAACAAGCCGTGTGTTATTTTTCACATCATGGAGAGTAGGTTGTGAGTGACTTTTTTAAACAGTGTAACATTTGTATTACAAACCAACATCAAAACTTAAAACGTAACTACCTATAACTAAAAAGTTTAATTTACATCATACTTCCGGTTATGCGATTTTCTTCAAAAGTAAGCTATCGCATCTACTTAGCACACAAAACTTATATATTGTTATGATACATGAGGCAGTGTAATCAAATACAATAAAGAAATATTTAAAACGAATAAATTTGGAAGATTGCTATAATTAAATCTTGATGGGTGTTAAATTTTAAACATTATAAATAAATTTAATTGAGACAATGAGAGAGGAGATTTTGATATTAATTCAATATACTAATTTAATGGTTTTAATAAAGTTCAAGCCAAGATGACAATTGACAAATGTATTTGTTAGAATGATAAGAATTAATAGTATGTAATAATAGGATATTTAAAATAAATAAGTGTGCAAAAAGAATTGTATCTAACATGAATGAAAATTTTGTTTAATTAGTTACAAAAACAACTCATGTAAAAGCAGACATGTATATGGAAAATAAAAAATTTTGATCAATAAAAAACAGAAATTAATGCCTTAAATTTGTATTGTTATTTGGTTTATACAAATTTAAAAGGGCCTTAAACAAATCTACGAGGTGTGTTATATGAAAATATTAATTGAAGTTATTGGAAGAATATAATCGGTGAAGAGATTATACAAATACAGTTAATTGGAAATAGACAAGTACCTATGGTTATATTATTGAAAGATATTTGGATTTGTACCTCCATACGGGAGATTATTGGAAGTGCTTACAAGTAACTATTTGGTTTGGATAATTTGGAGAATATTACTAGAGTAGTCGGACTATCTGTAAAAGGACCAAGGTTATATTTGGAACATCATAATATTGGAACTTACCAGGAGCTAATCGGTGTGGTGGTGACATTTGAAAGAAAGAAGGATTGAATTCTAGGAGCAAAAGGGGTTGTTGACGAGACGGAGGCAGTTCTAAGGTTTCCAGATCAGCATAGGCGTTACCATTTGAAAAGTGAGCAGTAGGTGTTACAGACGGTCGACATCAGGATCCATTCTTGGTTGGATTTTGACAGAAAAAATGTCAGAATACGGTACGCCAATGGTTCGATCCGGCGCATCTGACGTCACAGTTTCGTGAAGCCGCTAGTAATGAACACATGAACAGTCGCTGCTTGCGCGTCACTGCGGTCGTGTTTTGTTACATGTTGTATTGTATTGATGTGTCAATCTGTTTTTGATTATTGTGTAACTGCAATAAAGTGTTCGCTTGTCCATCGGGGCGTTCTTTATTTCACTGCTAATACTGCTAATAGGTTATGGGCCTAGGATCACATATGCCCAAGGGTGGACGTTTTTAACCTAAAAAGTAAGTACAAACCGCGAACTCAAAAACAGTGCCGAGCCGTGATTCATATTGACTTGTGTGCCGGAAGAAATCGTTTTGTCCAAATATGAGTGGTGCAAACGTTACTCGTATTGAAACTTTGAACAAAGACAATTACGACACATGGAAAATTCAAATGGAGGCATTGCTGATCAAAACCGATGCGTGGGGCTACGTCAACGGGGACATTGCAAGACCAACTTCGGCGGGGAGCGATGGTGCAAGCGGCCGGTCAGCCGAACCTGCAGCGGCCTGGGATATATGCGACAAGAAAGCAAAATCCGACATCATTTTGTCGATCTCTCCATCAGAACTGAAGCAAATAAAAGGTTGTGCAACGTCTCGCGATGTGTGGTTGAAATTAGAAACCATTTACCAGTCCAAAGGTCCAGCCCGGAAGGCGACGTTATTAAAACAGCTGACCCTGCAGCGAATGCAAGAAGGCAGTGACGTGCGTGAGTATCTAAACAGCTTCTTTGACGCGGTAGATAAACTGGCCGATATGGAAATCGAAATTAATTCGGACTTATTAGCCATCATGTTGCTGTATAGTTTGCCGTCAAGCTATGAAAATTTTCGCTGTGCTATCGAATCTAGGGACGAACTGCCGAAACCGGAAGTGCTTCGCGTAAAAATCGTAGAAGAAAGCGACGCGCGGGAAAACAAAGCGTGCAACGCGGCCGCGGGGCAGGGAGCGATGTTCGCCAAGAAAAAATCCCACCAGTGGCGGCGTCAGTCTAATAATTCTCCGGAAACAAACGTTGAAACGAAGAAAAACTCTTCTGAAACTTTCAAATTTCGGTGTCACAAATGTAGGAAAATCGGCCACAAGGCATCGGAGTGTAAAAGTAAAGTGAAAAACGCGCAATCATCTGCGAAATGCGATACAGACTCTCAACGAGTATGCCTACGCGTTGGAGCATCACGAACCGATTCAAAGAACAAAGAACGCAAATGGTGTCTCGACAGTGGCGGACATCCCACTTGTGCAATAATCTCGAAGATTTCGTGGAAATCAGTGACTCTTTACGCGATAATCTGACTCTTGCGAATAGTGCGTCGACGGAAATTGTTGCCAAAGGCAGTGCATCGTTCGTAGCCGATGCTTTTGGCGAAATAAAATACGTCAAGCTGAGCAACGCGTTACACGTACCCGATCTGCGTACGAATCTATTATCGGTTGGAAAAATTACCTCGAATGGTTTTGATGTTCTATTCAAAGAAGAATGTGCTCTTGTACTGAATAAAATGGGCGAAGTTAAACTTGTTGCTGAACGCGTAGGGGATTTGTATTACATACGAGAGAGTTCGAACGTGAACAATCTAAAAGATTCAGCGTTTACGTGTCAAACCGGGTCGGGAAATCTAATGTCATGGCATCGACGCTTAGGGCATTTAAACGCGAAAGACGTCCTATTATGCAAACGTAAAGGTTACATTCCAGGCCACGACTTCAAAGCTGATGAAGACTGCAACCTTGAATGCGAGGTGTGCTACAAAGGAAAGATGACCAGGCTTCCTTTTCCCAAGAAATCCGAGAGGAAGACCGAAACTTTGGAAATTATCCACACTGACGTTTGCGGACCTATGCGAATCGAATCCAATGGAAAAGCCAGATACTACGTCGAATTCATCGATGACCATTCTCGTTATTGTTTTGTTTATTTCATTAGGCACAAGAACGAAGTCATCCAAAAGACGAAGGAATTTCTGAAACTTGTCGAAAATCAGCAAGGACGAAAAGTAAAATGTTTCCAGTCTGACAACGGAACCGAATACACAAGCAAAGAATTCAATGACCTATTGAAAAGTCAGGGAATTACACGAAGATTAACCAGTCCATACTGTCCAGAGCAAAATGGAATTGCGGAGAGGAAAAACCGTACTCTACTGGACACTGCACGTTGTTTATTGATCCAATCCGGCTTACCGACCTCGTTTTGGGCTGAAGCGGTGAACACGGCAAATTACATTCGTAATCGATGTCCTACAAAAAGTTTGGACGGGGTTACACCGTATGAAGTTTGGACAGGAAAACCTCCAGATCTATCTCATCTTCGAGAGTTTGGATGTAAAGTGTTCTGCCTGAACCGTGACCCTGCCAAAAGTAAATTGGACGATAGGTGCTTAGAAGGCACGTTCATTGGTTATTCCGAACAAACCAAAGGTTTCAAGGTGTGGCTACCAAACGAAAAGAAAATAATTGTAACACGGGATGTGAAATTTCTTGAGAAACAAACTCCCTTGGTTAAAGAATTCGAAGATTTCGTGCCGAGCGACATAATTGAATCGAGAACTCCCGAAGTTTTCGCAGAAAACGAAGAAACTCGTACTATGGACATACGTTTGGACTATCCTAACTTGGAATACGAGGAACCTGAACCTGAAGATGAGCCACCTGAGCCTGAGGAAAGTGTTATCAGACGTGGACCCGGAAGACCAAAATTGGTGAGGAGTGGATCAAGGGGAAGACCACGAAAAGTGTACAACACGATTCCCGAGGAAGCGGAGACAGCAGAAATTGCAGAACAGGCGTTTTTGGCCGAGATACCCATGAATCATGTCATAAACGGACCGGATGCTGCAGAATGGTATCAAGCAATGGCTATCGAAGTAAAATCTATCATCAAAAATGACACTTGGGAACTTGTGGACCGTCCTCCAGACCAAGATGTAATAGGCAGCAGAATCGTACTACGAAACAAGTATCGTGCTGATGGAACGCTCGAGCGAAGGAAGGCTCGACTGGTTGCACAAGGCTTTAGTCAACGGCCTGGTATTCACTTCAACGAAACATTTGCTCCAGTCGCACGTTTAAGTTCTGTAAGATTGGTTACGGCTTTAGCAGCTCGATGTGGAATGAAGATACACCAGCTCGATGTCACTTGCGCTTACTTGAACGGTGATCTCGAAGAAGTCATTTACATGGAACCACCAAAACAACTTAGAGTAATCCTAGAAACCATCGTGGAAAATCAATCCGATGATTCTGAAGTTGGAAGAAAAGCAGCCAAGATGCTCAAGGAACTCGGACAAGGTGAGAAAGTATGTTTACTTAAGAAATCTCTCTATGGCTTGAAACAAGCTGGTAGAAGTTGGCATGCCAAGCTGAATCAAGTACTACTGAGCTGCGGTGCAAATCCTACCAAAGCTGATCCTTGTGTATACCGCATGGGAAAAGGGGAAGATTTGACCTTGATTGTGATATATGTCGACGACATATTGGTATCATCTGAACAAGATAAAACTATCAACGAACTGAAACGAAAATTGTCCAGCGAATTTGAACTGCGAGACCTTGGAAATATTGGTCACTGCTTGGGAATTGAATTTTCTCGATCAGGAAACAAGATAAGACTTCACCAGAGAGGTTATATATCTGAAATTCTAGCCCGATTTGGTATGTCAGAAGCCAAACCTGTATCTACTCCCATGGACATCAACGTCAAACTCACAAAACCGACGGAAGAAGCCACTGAAGAAGAGAAGAGGCTCCCGTACAGGGAACTGATAGGCGCTCTTACCTATCTGGCAATGGCTACCCGGCCTGACATATGCTTTGCAGTTAGTTTTCTCGGACAGTTCAATAATTGCTACAGGAATATACATTGGACTGCTGCTAAGCGGATACTTCGTTATCTGAAAGGTACCGAGGGATTAGGAATCCTTTACGAACCTGACAACCAGGGAATAAGAGGCTACGTGGATGCCGATTGGGGAAACTGCATTGATGACAGGCGCTCTTATACTGGATATTCGTTTATTCTATTGTCTGGAGCTATATCATGGGATGCTAGGAAGCAAAGAACTGTCGCCCTTTCGTCTACTGAAGCGGAGTACATGGGATTGACGGAAGCTGCTAAGGAAGCCTTATATTTGAAGAATTTTGTAACAGAACTTGGTTTTTCCCACCTAGCTGATGTGGAGATATACAACGATAATCTGAGTGCCCTCAAGTTAGCGAGCAACCCAACCTTTCATGGCAGAAGCAAGCATATCGACATCAGGTACCACTTCATACGAGAAGCTATTCGGAATGGTCCCCTGAAAGTTTTACATGTCAAGACGGAAGATATGGCAGCTGACGTGCTTACGAAGTGTTTACCTAGACCTAAACATTTGAAATGCCTGGAGATGATGAACATTTGGAATCACCATGGAAAAGATAAGTCATCCGCTGCGTATCGAGGGGAAGTGTCAGAATACGGTACGCCAAT
The DNA here is from genome assembly GCA_940337035.1 of Agriotes lineatus. Taxonomy (NCBI): domain Eukaryota; kingdom Metazoa; phylum Arthropoda; class Insecta; order Coleoptera; family Elateridae; genus Agriotes; species Agriotes lineatus. The sequence goes on from CALNHX010003696.1 coordinate 30,081, forward strand.
GGTTCGATCCGGCGCATCTGACGTCACAGTTTCGTGAAGCCGCTAGTAATGAACAGTCGCTGCTTGCGCGTCACTGCGGTCGTGTTTTGTTACATATTGTATTGTATTGATGTGTCAATCTGTTTTTGATTATTGTGTAACTGCAATAAAGTGTTCGCTTGTCCATCGGGGCGTTCTTTATTTCACTGCTAATACTGCTAATAAAAAATCGGGAGTGTGCTCCCCTAGACTTTCTCGCAAATACCTTGAAGCAAACTGGTACTTTACTTGAATGGATACCCCTACCTGTTAAGGTAAAATGCCACTTCCGGTTAACCGATCATGCTGAAATGTAATATCTGGTAGTTTTTATACATAAGAAATGTATGTACAAAATTTTGTTCAAATATCTCGAAGCAAACTGATACTTTACTTGAATAGGTACCGCTACCTGTTTTGGTAAAGTGCCACTTCCGGTTAACCGATTTCGCTCAAAATTTGATAGGAATCTACAAATTTTGAATAATGACGATGTACATAATTTCAAGGGTCTAGCTTATTTCGTTTTTAAGTTATCGTGTTCACACACACACACACACACACATACACACACACAGACATAATTCGAAAAATGGTTTTTTCGGACTCTAGGAGGTCTAAAACGTCAAGATTCGTCAAAATCTCGAAGTCGATTTTTTTGACGATTACAATACTTTCTCTATACTACCGTATGCGAGAAAGTAAAAAGCAAAAGAAGTTATTAAGGTTTGTGTAACAACTTTATGAAAGTATTTTAAATAACAATCAGTAAAAGAAAATATTAAATTGGACTTGATATAGTGCTTACATAGGTGAATTGATTAATATGTGTGTCAAGATAATATACAATTGTCAATACCTGGCTTGATGAGTTTTCAAAATCGGTTTGACAGCAAATGTCATTAACTATAATATTAAAATTCAATTAATAGAGATCTTGATTTGGCGAACCACCTGAGATAAGAGAACTTGATTTGAAAGGAATTATTATTTAATTAGAAAGGGCATTGCATTAATAAATGGTAAGTTTTAAGTAAAATATCAAATACATAATAAATGTTATGCAGTAGTAATAGGAGCTAGTATTATTACATAATATCGGGTTAGCTTAAAGTGGTGCATTACATTACATAAAAATATGAAGTTTCAACGCCATACCTATTTTCGATTTTGAGATACTCTGTTCACAGACAGACAGACACACGGACAGACAGACAGACAGACCAATGACCAAAAACATGTTTTTTGGGTTCAGGGGACTCGAAAACGTTGAAAACTCAATTTTTGGGGTGAATCCAATACTTCCTTTATCGTAAAAGGAAGTAATAAACTGAACAATAACAACAATAACAGGACACTCAAGCGGAAGGTCTACTTTAATAGTTGAACGTTAACATAATAAAATCCGTGGTAGATTATTGACCCAGCAAACAAGTCATGTAGTGTTGATAACTCGTATTAACGTTTTGTTAAAACGTTCGATGATACCTTGGGTTATGAGACGATAAGAGCTAGAACGAATAGTTTTGGTACCTAATATAGAAGTGAAATTCGTCCAAGATTTGAACAGAAACATTCGTGCGTTATCATTAGTTTAAAATTTCGAATACCAAAACGGTAAATTCACACATTAACAAAGGCAGTTTATGAAAAGACTATGTTGTTTATTTAATGTTGTTCGGTCTCAGGTCACAAATAAAGTAGTTTGCACTTTAGGAACTATTATGATGATCTTACCGTGTTCATAACTATGGAATTAAATCGGTTCAATAAGGTATAACTCAATATGTTAAACAATAATATTCCTTTTTATTTACATAAGAACACACATTAATATATACAAAAACGTCTATATGTAGAAAATACAAATATGAATAGCAAATTAAGTATAAACGAACGCCGTAAACTGATTAGAAGTAATAGAGGCTGAGGAATATGACTCAAGCCCTCGTCTTGGCCAAAGTGTCACAAGACGGATGTAGATGCAATCTTGGAATCCCAGAGTGTCTACGCTTAAATACAGATCGCTTATGCAAGGGAAAGGATTCCCTATTCTTTGAATAGAATAGGTATTGTCCAGCCCGGGCCCTGGCTTATTGTTAATCGAGTCAAATGCTTGGCCGTTTATTGCCCTTGCAATTTACCCTTTTGCATGACGCAAAGGATATTCTTGTAACCCTATCTGAAGTGTCTCTGTTGATCAGGACCTTCACACTGTGCTGATATGGAATGCATGTTGTTTAAAGAACTGCAGTCCGATTAATCAACTTTGACGTTGCCTAAATTTCTTAATGGCACCCACACAATTGATTTTGAAGATCCACTGGCTTAGCTCGAATTGCAGTACCCCGATTTTTTCTTTTATTAGTGTCATTAGTAAAACAATACACACAATTGACTTGATTGACGTTGATTGAATCAATATCATAAATGAGATGCCAAGTTAACGTTGTAAGAAATTATAAAAGAGTGAATTACTGGTTGAATCCACCTGAAAAGGTATGTAAATGTTTAGTTCCGGAAGTTTGTAGCAAATCGGAATTACTAACAAAAATACAATCTAAAAGACTAGCTGTCTAAGCAGTGACTCTAGTCGGTTCATGTATAAGTTGTTTCAATCCAATTGTATCAAGAATGTTCATGCAAGCGTAGATTGAAAAGATCGTTTATTTGTTTGTCCTTCTCTATACGTATAAAATAAAATAACTCTATAGCTATGCTGCTTCACAAAAAGGGCAATAGAACGGATCTTGAAAACTATAGGCTCATTAGCCTGCTGAACCACCTATATAAGATCTTCACCCGAATGATAGCAACGAGACTAGAGAATAAATTGGACTTTTACTAGCTCAAGGAACAGGCAGGGTTCCATTCAAATTTTGAAACAAATGACCACCTACAAACAGTACTGATAGAAAAAACCATAGAATACAATAGACCCCTAGTATTGGTTTTGCAGATTTTTTACCAAGCCTTTGATAGAGTATATTGGACGCTCTAAACTAAATGAAAGCCGTATTAACAGTCGCTACACCAAATTAATATACAGATTATCTGCAGGTACTAAGTACACACGCTAACTAGATACCTTCGAGCAGAAAAACTAAGGAGGTAAGGTATGGGCAGCGAGTGGGTCTACTCACTCGCTGCCCAAAGTGGTTCCTGCATATGGCCGACATCCGGTATGAATTATATTTACGAACAATAAAAAAATTCTTAATATTGCAGCTACAAGGTTAAGATTTCATATTAGTTGGCCGAGATGTTTAGCCTAGAATACATTTGCATCAGACGAAAACGTTTTACAAACTTTTATATTTCTTTAGGCACGTCACTGACTCGGGCAGAAAAACTGCTCGAAGGTCACTAACCTTCAAAATATGTACACAAACGGACTTAATGATAACAAATAACAGTAGAAATTTACTTACCGATGGAAATGTATTCCTCTTTTCCTTGATTTGTGTGATATTCCGCAACAAATACATGAAACTGTGTTTGTAAGGTTAAGTGTCCAAACACGCAAAAAATCAAGTTTTATACACAAATTACACAATTAAAGTCACTACACTCTATATTTATGGTAAAAAATATCCAAACGCCTAATTTTAAACTCAAAACTCACAAATAAATCGCTAAAATAAGACTGACTTCTGTTTCACACCGGATTGACAGAACAAAACCGGCTCTTCAAGATGGCCATTTCCGTCTACACAAATAATTACCCCTTCTCCCGTTACACTACCTCTTTAGTTTTTCTGCTCGAAGCTAGATACAGAGACGATATGTTGCTTAACAACCACTTAAAATTATCAATCGTTCCTGTATCTAGTTACCATGTGCACCTAGTACCTGCAGACAATCTGTATAACATCTATAAAAATCTGTAAAGGGCTTTACTCACAACTTCCCTCGCAGTGGACGTTGTGACACAAAATTGAATCAAGCTGTATTTTCGATAAACATATTCCTTTAGCAAAATGACGGTTAAGCGCAATGTTTTAATATTGTTGACATAATATTCTATCTTGAGTTAGGTACTCAGAATTAGGGACCGATGGGACAACCGAGAAACCAGGAAATTTCCAGATGGGCATGATCCCAGCGCTCCGCTTTCTGCAAGCAAAAGCAATTGCCAAGGCGGCATTGTTCTGGGCTAGTTTATAGTTTTATGAGGATACTTTCTTAAAGACAACGAGTGGATGTTGTGACAGTAAATAATTTTAAAAATCGATGGAAACTGTGGGTAAAAATATCTTCACGTTTGTAATAATACTAAATTCAATTTTTAAATTAAAAAAAAATTTACCCTTAATGAGATTCGAACTAGTGCCTGCGAACGAGCCCGAACATTGGATTCCTTTGTTACCAGGTGAACCACCGCTGCGCTGACTGCTCCACGCCCGCGCTGGCAATTCTTGCGCTCTACGTTTATTTACTGTAATGCACTTATTCGTTGTTCATTTTTGTCTTATACAACAGTTACCCTGTATTTATTGATTCCCATTTTTGGCAAGCATAAAGCCAGCACTATGTACAATTTAATACTTTTTGTATTCCTCAGTTCAAGCAAAAATAAATAAAATTTTAGTTTTTTTAGGGTGCTCACCCTGTATATTGTTAAGTCATTTTGCTGTTGTAGATGCTTAATTGCATTTCACGCCTTTAGGGCAACTTGTCGCTATTTTAAAACCATTTTCAATCTTTGCGCACAAGTACAATCTCATCTTCCGCACATTTGATTCAGGTCATTTTGGTATTTTAAGTAGCCACCTAGGCTTTAGGGCAGCGTGCCCGTATGCTAAACCCTTTTAGTTACTTATTTGGCTCCATCGCCTAATTCTACAATAATGATTTTGCACATATTTGACCCCAAACGCAGTATTTCTCGTCAGTTGGAGCACCCCTTTGCTGCTACTTTGGCAGCCCGGTGTTATCACTCGCAAGAATTCCGAAACTTCTAGAAATCATTCCGTTGAGGCGCCATTGGCTGCCTTTGATACCGGAATTAATTTGTTTTGTGGAGCGCACCGCCATTGGCTGTCGAGAGTCACGTGGCAACGCCGTTTGGCTCACGCCACTTCAAGCGTCCTAACGCTTTTTGCTTGGGGAGTTCAAGTCAGGCCGTTGATCGAAGAAGTCGCAGAGTGTGCCGTTTCGCGGCGTTCCCGCTATTTGCGGGGACGCCAGCCTGTTTTTCCCGTCCCGTGCTGTTTCAGCGAATGTTGTCGAGTATGCCATCCTTTAAGAGGTCGCGTGTGGTTGTGTGAGTGGCACGTCTTTACGTCGAGGCGTAGGTGTGTGAAGGGCTTCTTGGGGCCAGTTCTGCGTTGGTGAGAAAGGGGGCTTTCCCCTTGCAACTCGCTGTTTCGAGGATCTTTCTAGGCAGGACGAAGTAGGCCTTTTTGTCGCTGTAGCGTGCTCTCAGGAGAGCGTCCTAATGTCGCCATCTTGGCGGATTCCAGCCCGTTTACCCCTAATGCCGTGTTTTGGCGATTGAGCTGCCACAGACTGCCGCCTTCTACCAAATGACTGCACGCCACTCTCATGGACCGTCTGCGGACTAAGGTATTTGTAATTGCAACCATTTAAACATAGTAACTGTCACTTGTGCGAGCGTTGGTGCTTTGTGCTCAACTTTATGTGGGCGGATGCATGCCCCTTGCTTGCTTGTCGCGGCTTTGAATGCCGGTTTGAGGCCACCATGCTGCAAGACGCTACTTTGGTAGCCTGCTAGTAAGTTCATGTGCGCGAGTTTCGCGTTTCATCGCCTAAATAACTAAAGAACTCTGCGATCACGATTTGGTGTTACGTTTGTGCTAATTTTTAATTCAGTAACGTTAGGTGCGCGAGCTTCGCTATATTGTACCGATTAATACCTAAATAGAATTAACGCCTCGCAATGCTGGGCCTGGCGTGCCCTAAGCTGTTCGAGTTTTTTTCTTTGTTTATGTTTGCGAGGGCTTTGTGCTTTGCTTCCTAGGTGTTAACCGCAGGTCGGCGACTGTTATCGCGCACTAACGCGCAGTCTCGGCCAAAGAGTCCCAATATTACCATTCCAGTACGAAATTGTTATTTGAGCTTGCAGCTCATGAGAATTCTTATCGACGGAGTATCTTGAATACTTCGCTCCCGTTTAACCGCCCAGGCCCGGTTATTCGAGTTAAGACAGGCTTGGTGGCGCCCTCATAATTTTGACGTACCCTATATATATGCCTCAACACGCTTGCCCAGAACGTATCGTGTGACTCACGCCCGACTCCCTGAGCGTTCCAGCCGTGGCCCTTTAGCCTGTTTCTAGCAAATCTCAGGGCAAGTGTGCCAGTTTTCCACGACTGATTCCGTGGTGCGATGCTCACCTTGGGTGGGTGTCGTAAAGTTGTTTTAATACCGTAACAATATCTTTGTATGAAATTGTATCGGTTTCATGCGAGGTAGATCTATAATATGTATGCAAAATATCGTCTTTCTACGACAAATAGTTTTTGAGTTATACTGCCAACAGACAGACAGACAAACGGAATTAATAAAACCTCTTTTTCGTCATCTAGGGACCTTGAAACGTAAAGATCTGTCGAAATCTCGGAAGGTGCTTTTTTAGTGATTACAATGATTCCTTCGTCTTTTAGACGAGGGAAGTAAACATGCAACGATAATTATAAAATTGCATGACACTAGTAACCCCATAAAAATCGAACGTGATAAGAGATAAAAAGCGAAGATCTGAGGAGCAAGGCAGGAGGGATAGACGTAGTACGTATGGTCAAACAGAAATGGAGCTGGGCGGGACATGTTGCCAGGCTAAAATACATCAGGTGGACACGCAAATTTCTAGAATGGAGACACAGAAAGGATAACCGCAGCGGAGGAAGGCCACTAACGCGCTGGATGGAATTGGATACAGGCAGCGCAGAACAGAGAGAAGTAGAGACGACAGCCAGAGGAGGCCTACGTGGACTTAAAAGAGCTGGATGATGATGATGATGATGAATGGTATCAAGCATGAAGGTATATTCCATAGTTTCCCTAACATTAATATCAAACATGTCGATGTTAATATCGCCAAGGCAAATACTTCATCATAAGCAATAAATAAATGCCGGAAGTTTTCCTCTGTAGTATCAATAAAATTACGATATCTTCTCTTGTGTGGCAAATAGACTGCTCTAATAGCAAACTTACGTTTATATAAACAAATTTGTATCCAGAATTGTTCAAAATCCAAATGATTTTTTACAGAAAAAGTTTTTATGTAGGTGCGTACAATGCAAAGGACACCTCCAAAGGTAGGTTGATCTTTACGAAGTAAAATGTAATTTTCGATGTAGATACTATCATCATCTGTATTACTATTTAGAAATGTTTTAGTGATAAAAATTAAATCATAATTAAGTTTAATATGATCCTTAAAAATTAATTTGACAGATGAATATAATTATAAACAAAACAATCCATTTCAAAGCAAAGTGCCAACCGCACAATTTTTTAAATAATAGTACGAAAAATATGTAGAGGCAACTTACAGATATAAAATAAATTTAATTTATTAACAAAAATAAAATAAAAACATGAAAATTTGTCAAAGCCAAAGCCAAGAAAATAAATATAAACTGATTCCAATTGCTCCAAACGATAAACTCAAAAACGTATTTCTGCCATGGCAGATAAAACAATAAAAACAGACTTTCCTAAGTACGACTTAAGACATACATACTCTTATTAAACAGCATTACATTCGTAGATCGCTCGTACTTTTATCGATTTTAATTTTCTTTGTTGATTTAAAATTTAATTGTTCCCTCACAGGTCTACACATTAGGAAAGCCCTGTTTATTTGCTGCTAACTTATACAGTTCCAAATGTGTTTTTGTTAAATCCTGCTTCAATATGATTTTAGTACGCTTAAAATTTCGCTTGTTTTTAAAAACCAGATCTTTATATTTGTAACTGGTGAATTTGATAATAATTTGACGCGGTTTACTTCCTCCAATAGCTTCCACTCGATGATATCTGTCGAAATATATGGAAGTTAAGCATAGGTTCTTCAAGCAAGCTTCCAAATAGAAATTAAACTTTTACGAAGAATTGAAGAAGCCACCAAGAGCAATAGAATCATAAATAGAGAAATTAGGAGAAGGCTTGGAATAGTGGAAGTGCAAGACAACATCAAAGAAGTGTAGTTAAGATGGTGGAGACATTGGAATAGATTGGGGCGATTGAAGACAAACAAAAAGGTTTTAGGAAACTACAACAGCAGAAAAAAGTTAGAGGAAGACTATTCAGGGATTGGAACGGGACAATGGCGCAATAATTGGAGAAGAAGGACAAGTAGGCTAAGAAGATTTTCCAGAACAGAAACAAGTGACACAAGTTCATCAAAGAAGAAGAAATAATCAACCTCGACAGCTCCCGATACAAGAGGAGCTGATTATAAATAATCTTTCCGCAGTTAAGGCATCGTTGAAAAAAATATGGCCAACTAAATGTCGCCTGCTGATAACAAACTACCACGCACTAATTTTCTGGACGTGTTTCAATGAGAAAATATAGATTTTCTGCTGATCAGTGTCTCATATTTTGGGGATTCACATAATTGCATATATGTGAAACAATAATTCATCGGAGAAGAAACTTCGATCTAAAATATCGCCGTCTTTTTTTGTTAAAAAAGCCAACCTCAAAATGCTGTAGTTTTGTCACAATCAGGCAGCAGTAGTTTTTGCACAGCACACCGTGTTCATTGGTTCGCTTTGTGGGTCAACAACTGCCACGTCTTAGTAAAGACCGTTTTCACAAAAATATCGTACTATATTATTGTAAAATTCATATTAATCCACTATTTCATCTGCAAACTTTTCAGGAAATAATTCATAGCTGCGTGCAGTGCATATAAATATGCTTCAACTATATATGCCTTTTTTATAATAATTTAAGTATAAGTAACTAAATTAACTAAATTTTGTTAGATCTATTCTTAGTCTTTAAAATCGTTTATTGTGATAAATATCATCAAGCGGAACCAAATTAGCATTTAAATCTGCATGTTTTTAGAAATACTTTATAATCAGTTAAACATTTCAAAATTACTCACATTCGGCTTGAAGTGAGAGGCATTAGGCCGCCTAACTTAGTTTATTAAAATCGGGTATTAGTATACTAAACTAGCAGTCCAGTGAGACAAATGTCTCATTTAAAAAAACAAAAAAGACCGTTTTTCAAATAGAACGCGTATTAAATAAAAACTGTACCCAGACCTGGAAGGTGTCAGAGTGGTTGCCTAACTGATCGAGGTTTGAAGGCGCAGAGGGCATCGGAACATTCTGGAAGCTGTCAAAGTGGTTGCCTAACCGATCGACGTTTTAAGGCGCAGAGGGTCGCAGCTCCGTTTGGCTGCTGAAACAGTTTTTATTTAATACGCGTTCTATTTGAAAAACGGCCTTTTTTGTGATTTCTCGAAAACCGGAAGTGTCACGTGACTGAAATTCGGTTCATGACCTGACATGACCATTCCAAACATATAACTTTCATAACTTTTTTCTCTATCTCTTACGGTTTGGCTGCTGAAACAGCGTCCCGGACAGACAAACCGGCGTCCCAGACAGACAAAACCGCGTCCCAGACAAACACGTCTATTAGATGAAGGATAACCTGTGAAGGTTATTGTTCTATAAAAATTTAAATTGTCATAAAAACGCAAATTTTTCAATTGCTTGAAAAAAAGAGAAACAAAACGTAGAGCGTTTAAAGCTATAAATAAAAGTTAAATGAACAATAAAATTTTCGGTATGCCCTTTTTGTTTTAATTTTAATTAACGACGCCTGTGTGATTATTTAGAGCTATCAATCACTATTTTGTTAAGAAATTCAAAAAAGTAGCTTTGGTAATTTTGGAAACACAAATAAATTTAAGGAAATAGTAGCCGACCAGTAACAATATTTCTCCAAACATTGCGATCCTTAGACTTGCCACATTTCGTCGTCCTGGAGCCATTCGGCGTATCGGCGTTAGGTACTAAACCTGTGATTGTAGCAGCGTAATAAAACTCTTCCCGACGATCGAGCGCCTTGAGCAGCGAATTTGCATCTAATTTTGCTTTAAACTTGAACATTCGTGTACATACGAAGAATCATGGGTGTACCGCTAATCACACTAAGATAGAAGCCCAATCCTCACTATTTCCTTGAACTATCAGTAAGTTCAGTAGGATTACTATCTGGAATAGAAATACGTTTCCTTTCTGGGAAAAAAGTGACTCGCAGATTCACTTCTGGCCACTCATCTCACTTTATCCAGGATTTGTTAGTCAAATACCTCATTGCTGAGGTCTATCGGACTACGATTTCTGGCTGTTAACAAAATTGAATTTGTGGATGTGGAATATATCAAAAGAATGTGACGAAGTAGCTAAAAGCTGTTCTAAAACGTGAGAGGGAATATTGCTTCAAGAAGTTGAAGGAGCGCTAGAATAAGGGTGCAGCTTTTTATGGGGAATATCTTAAAGGAGAGTACGGTGACGTTATTGTAAGGTAGCTATCTAGACTAGACTAAGGGCGGACAATTTCCTGAAAAACGTCGTAGTTCAAAAAAATATTCACAAGGATGTACTTTCAGTGCTGTAATTTAAAAAAATACTTTTAACCCGGCCTACTGTTGTATGCATTTTTATAGAAATATGTTTTTTGCAGTTGGTTTTCACTGTAATGTTTTCTAAAACAGCAAAAAGAGTAGCTCTTTCTGTGCTAAACGTATATTGTAGTAAACTCGCAAAACCCCGAGTACAGTTATTGCAGCAAACATTTGAAAAATGAATTATTTTGTACACTGCGTTTGTAATTAAACCCCAGCAACACCATTTATGCTGATTTTGCAAGAAAAAATACACAAAAAGTAGTGATGAACGTAAAATTATTGGTATATCTGTAACATATTGTAAAGGATTCACGTAGCGGCCTCTCTTTGCCTGTAATTAGCTAGATTATTAATTAATTTAATTGTTATATTAGAGCCAGAGTAAAATCCAAAATGCACAATTCTCTGTTTAATGTTATTATTGCGTTTGAACTTTGCCTGTCATTTTATTAGGCTGGTTAAAATGTGACCTGTACTAATTTACTGCACAAAATAAATGGTTGTATGCCCCTTTCAATATTTTATTTAGCTGCAACTAATTTGTAAAAACGCTAGCTCAGTAGAACAATAACTCTTTAATCCCAGGGTGAGTTCCTATTAAATTATAATTTACTATTTATCTGGTGCGGTACTGTACACCGGAATTAGTTGGAATGCGCGGTAGTTAAATGTTTATCAATCTGTCAAAATCCCACAAAATGGTTTATGTCGTGCAGTCAGCGGTGTTTACGTTAAAATGAGCGAAATTATGAACATTCGTAATATATTTATTCAAATCTTCGCGCTTTGGTTGCAAATAACATCTTTTGTTTCAGGCAGGTGTTTATTTCGTGACGTTCCTGTCTCGAGATAAAGTTCACCGCGTCTCGGTTAACTACTTAATCTCTCGACAGGAATGAAACACTTTCCACCTCGGTATGTAATATACTATTTCAGGTTTCAAAATGCTCATTTATTATATAAAAACTTTAATTGAAGTGGAGCACAAATTTTATAATGTCAAGATTAATAGTTATTCTTTTGTTCTTTTTGTTTTCCGTTATTTAAAACAAAAACAAATCTCGTTGTTATAGCTACAATGCTAACGGAAATAAGTTTTGATAAATTTTAGTACATAATAGAAATACGTTTGAGTATACAATTTTACATTTTCAAATTTCTTATAAACTAAAATATTGTCTTTTCCTTAATTGAAATTGTTTCTTTGAGCCACACACATACACGTTTTATTAATTGCTCTGCTTTTCACTAACGTTAAATGCACTGATTATTTATAGAGTTTATCACTTTTTATTTGCTTCTTCCATGTCCTGCTGCTTGCTTTTCAAATTCCTTTTTCATGTCCTGCTGCCTGCTTTTCAAAATTGCTCTTTCGCAATGTATTGTTATTTTATTCCAGATTTCTTTACCTTTTACGATTCCTCACAAATTTCACTGACTAGCTTAATTTAAATCTACCCTTCTTTTACATGCACATAGCAAACCATTTTGTTTAATTTTTGAAAGTCAACTTTGACCCCTGTGAAAAACAAGCTTTGCCCCTTGCGTTTCTTCTACTCAATTGCTTTACTATTACTGACATCTCTTTACCAATGCATTCATTGTTTGAATGTTAAGCTTATCATTGCAGCCACATCAAACACCCCAACTCCGTGCTTACTGAATTGTTCATCATGTTGCACTGCTAGCAGAGTCGAGCCGTGGGCATAATACCATTACAATATATTGAAAAATTGGGGAATCATTTTGAATTGTCTATTTTGAACTAAAGGGGAGAATTTTTAGATAAAAAATACAAAGCGTTAGGCAAATTAAATTATAACTGTTTGCAGAAAGAAACTATTTCTATTCGAAATTGAGTGTTTTATACGTATAACACCTTTTTTCTACTCCCGCATGTATATATTCTGTTTTCTTCACAATCTACATAATGGATAAGTAGGCAATTGTAGTTAACTGAACGTATATGATTTCATATCCACACAAGGGTGGATATGAAATACACCAATCACAAACCACGTTAGTCGTGATTGCCTAGGCAACTTTCATTAATTGTTTGTTTTGCAATGGGCACGCCCTGCTGTGCCCTGTTTGTGGCAAACGTGATTTTGTTGTAAGATATCTTATTAATTAGCGTTGAATACATTTTCTTTTAATTTTCCATTCTTTTCCATTGATAGGTCGTAGAAAAAATACACTGTACAACTCGAGTGGAATGTCCATATCCACTCTCGTTGTACAAACTACTATTGTGAACTGCAAAGATTCCATGGTTTTAATTACCATAGTAAGTGTTTCTAGTTTTCTTAAAAACATCTGCGATGCATAAAAATATCCAATCAATTGACAATTGTCCACTTGCAATAAAACATAGCAGTAATTTCTCCTTTGTGGTAGAAAGGTACTTATTTTGTTATATACCCTCTTATAGGGGACACCTCGCTTAACTTGAATCAAGTCTAAAAGCGTCGAGTAGTTCAGTATGAAGAGTGGGTCTTAAACTAAAACAAAAAATTGCTAATTTGCGACAGTCGAAGCAGTTGTACTTGGAAAGATACGGCGTTAAATTCGTGTTATGTTTAAAGGCGCTACATGGTGTATGTCTGTAGGTGATGTAAGAAGAGTATTTCATTCAGGAGAATTTATTCTTGGCGGTGTTAGGTATGTGCGGGCTCAGTTCATTGTTTTATAATCTCTGAAAGCATTTCCTACTGCAAGAAATCGTACTTCGCTTCAGAAATGAAAATTATACAGTAAATATAACACCAATATTTTGATTAAATTAATAAAAAATGCGTAAAGCACCAGAAGCAACACCTAAATAACATTATTTATCACGAATTTGTAAACACACTTATCGAGCCTATTTCTTTGAATCTCTTATTACCAAATCGAACCTGAAATAAGTTGTAAAATTATAACTTGAATAAACAAATGGACATTCGAGCTCTAGATTCAAGTGGCAGACTTATGTTACGTATGGAATTTTAGTTTGTATACGCACGTTTATCTATTTTTGAATTTTTTGAAGTGTCATAAGTAGTATAAATAAATCTAGTCTATGAAACCTAACCCCGTTTTTATCTTTTATGTGTTTACTTGCGCATCGCGGTTTTGCGCTTCGCGGCATTCTTCTGGAACGTAACCCCCGCGAACGGCGAGGTCTGACTGTATACAATAATTACAATTACAATGCTATCAAATTTTGTAATTTTGTAGCATTTAGAAGAGTATAATATCAGAATTGTTATGGAAAGTGATGGTAAATATGTATGGTAAGAACCCCATGTAAATACCGCTTTTCTACAAATAAACCATTGTAATGAAGATGTATTATTATTAATTCTTATTAATTTGTAATAATGAAGTATAAACAAAATTTTTATGCTCAAGACATTAAATAATAATACTTAAATTCTTATGTAATTCTATCAGCTACTTAAATATTAGGCTATTTGACTCTTTATTGATTGTTTAATTATTCAGCCCGATATTACGCCCTTTTTATTAATTTAATCATAAACTCATTATTATAATGACTAGCTCTGAGGACATGCAAAACTCTATCTCAAAAATTCGATATTAATATAACCTTTGCTATTATAAAGATCTTTACAAACAAATTGATATAAACATAATCAAATTCAATATTTTATAGTATGAATAACAGTCAAATGTTCTAGATTCTTTGGCAAAAGTAGCTGCCAACTCAGACTAGATCACCTGGTCGCCTTCAGGACAGCAGGCCGTTGGAACCAACAAAGCAAGACACACTAGGGCCCCTTGTGGCTACTGAAACTTTCCATCTTCTTCTACAACCTCCTCTAAAGTCATCAAAGATGGGGTACAACCCCGATATGGTTCCAAGCTCTTATGACAGCAACAATGCGTCGTCTGGTAGCTACTGGATACTCCAAGCCAACTCTTATAGAAGTATCTAATTCGTATGGTGCCCCAAGCAACTCCAAAATTACTAGCATGAGCACTCAAATCCACTGAAGTCCATGCTAATACCACCCAACAGAACAAAGTAATAATTATGGATAATGTTAAATTTATTTCTGGGCACTTTCTATACGAAACGTGGGACCCAACAACAAATTTGTTGGTGGTGCCCCAGAACATTGTTTTTTTCTATAGCACATGTTAATGTGTGCTTTTATCAACTCAAAACAAAAGGTCAAGTTTTACTTTAACAGCAAGGGTAGATAAAGTAGCACTTTAACGTCAAGGATAGATAAAGTAATTTAATTTTCTAACTTTTGTTTAAATAAAATATGACAGCTTCGTATTATCGTAGCAACCCAATCTAGCTACTGATATTTTGAAATGTGATTGACTGTCCCTATTTTCTTTTGAAATTGTTAAAGTTCTTGCTATAGAAAAAAATATTGTATTATACACGACGATAAAGTTATTTCTATCCACTCTTGAATCATTAACGTCTCGACTACGTCTCGACGTTCAACGATTCACTCGTGGATAAAATTTAACTTTATCGTCTTGTATAATAAATTACTATTTTTTTACTTTTAAAATCTTCTAGTTACATAATTTTAAATAATTTTTCATATGTAAAAAAATGATTACATAAATGTCATATTTTGACAGTTCAAAAAAGTACTTTTTCCGATCACAATCTCAGTACAAATACACATATTCTACCTCCGCATCTATCATATCCTTTCCAGTGCGCTCGTACGTTTGATTAAATGCCTTCTACACATATTTACATGCGATGTTGAGAAGATTTCTTACCATCATAATGTATTGCAATTCTATACTAAATTTAACATCTCTTACTACTGTTTGCACATCTTTAAAAAGTCATATCATAATAGATTTACGTTATATTCTAATTCATTGCCACATTTAAGTTAATTAAATGTAAAATGATCTTGAATTAAATCAATACTAATCTGTAAGTAGTACACGGAAATTAGTGAAATTTATGTGGAATAGAAGAAAAAAATTATAATAAGCTGGAATTTCTAGGATAGTTAGCTTATGTGTGTAGGAATACATTCAAAAAAGTTCCCACCCCAAGGGGTAAGCTTCATCTCTCCCTCACCCCCTTTAGGGACACCGCACTGGTTTTTTTACAATATCTTTTAAACACTTTATCTTAGGGAAAAACATAAGTATAGAAAAAGTTTTGTCACAAAATTATCTACAAAAAAGGTTCTATGGTATGTATCGATTTTTTATTACGTTTTATGTTATTAAATCGTAAACTGTAGGATTTAACAAAAATGAAAGTCTCATTATATTGAACACGGTACTTAATCGAATAAAATGCAACCCGATAATATTTCAAATGAACCGACACAATACCTAACCGCCTAATTCATAAACACGCTAGAGAGAGAGAGATTGTTTTGACCTGCCTCTGACAGGGTGCGACTCGTATTTCGGTTCGCCACTATTTCAGTTCTGCTCTTGGAGCAAACACCGACATTCGATGTTATTGATAGCTATGACATAACTACTAAGCTAAAACTTCAGTTTATCGAGCATTTAAATCTACTTGGGGAGAGAGGCAACACTGCACAACTTTGGTTGCAGTATTTTGATTGAGCTTATTTCAATAGTCATGCACTTCATTCAGGCAGAACGTATGGGAAACTGGGATCTCCATTTGGATTGCATCAGAGCCATGTTACCGATCTTTCATGTCAGTGGATACTTTTTGTATGCCAAATCATGTCAACTTTATCTGCAAGACATGATAGCCCTTCAAGATGAGATGACTGAAAGCTAATTCGAAAACTTTAGAAAAAACAGCTTCTTCACCATCCGTCGTTCGGAAAAACACTGGTGTGGTGTGTGGTCAGACATAACCATCGAACAGACGCTTATGAAAAACATGAAAAGTGTTGATGGTATAACACATGGACGCGGTTTTACTGATAGCGTTCTTAAGAAATGGATTTTAGGTTTGCCGATTGCTCATCATGTGAGCGAAAGTATGGAAAACTTTTGTGACGTGCAAACAAAAACTAATAATCAACATGTCAAGTTGCGAGATCATCAAATATTTGTAAATTGGTTGAAGCAACACTCACCCTTCGTTACATCCAATAATTTGATAACCTTGTCAAGTGGTATCGTTGGTACTGACAATATTAATTGTTACAAAGCAAGAGAAATCGGGAAGCAATCTATGGATAAACTCAGAAATGAAGGAGGCACGTTTGGTACATTTAAGTTAAAGCGTAATAACATGGTTAAACCATTTATAAACCCCGTATCGAAAACCAAGGATAAAAATATGATACAGGTTGATTCTATTCAATTATTCCAAAGAATTGTCTGCACTGTGCGCACAGCGCCGGAATTAAAACATTGTTTTGCCTTTGAACTTACGGCGGTTGTTTTTATCTATATTTGATGAAAGAGGACTGATGAGAAAAACCAAAAAGTCATCATTGTATCAAATGTTCAAATCCGTACCAGAACGTCCATTTGATGTCGCCAACTGTGAGTATGTAATTGATGGCGGAAATCTAATTCATCGTGTTGTATGGCCGAGTCAACAGAGAATTTTAACAAGAATATCTCCCAAAGTTATTTTTGAGCAAAATACGCCACTTACTGACCCTAAAGAAAAATTATTAAGCAACCTTGCCAACAAAGAACGATTGATTTCTCAACTAGTTCAGACCTTTCAAAATGAAGAGATACAAACTATAACTGCAGATGATGATGCTGATACAGTAATAGTTCAAACTGCTATTCAAAAAAGTTTTAAATCGAAACGGTCGTAATTGTAGGATAAGATGTCGATCTTCTTACCTTAAAAAAACGCGCCGGCAAGCTTTACCTCCAGGGTGGTGTGGAAACGAGTTTGGTTTAGAAATCGCTAATGATTATTTTTTGGTTCTTATTAAATTCTATATAATTTAAAAGAATGCTACAAAACAGAATATTACTAAGGCTGGAACAATATTGTGTTGTCATCCAAAAGCGTTTTTGTTACCTACCCGTAAGTTTGCGGTCGATTAACGTAAACACCCTTAATAATCTGCAAATGACCTATAGGATATGTTTTATAGAAAATTTAATTCTGAATATTTTTCAATACCTCTATTTTTGTCGTAGAACATCACATTTACAAGATATTATAGAAAAACCAGACCGCTGTCATTATAGGGGTGAAAAGGGATGAAGTTCACTAGTTAAGGATGGGAAATTTCCGATCCTGTATTGCTACTCCCATTAACTTTCGATCCAGAAAATATCAGGTTATTATAAATGTTTTCTTCTATTTTTGCTAATTTTCGTGTACTAAAGTAGTCCACTCCCACTGCATTTAGGCCGAAACTACGGAATAATTCATATACGAGCAAATAAGGTCTTTTCAGGTGTGTTTCGGTGACCTGAATAGAAGTAGCAAAAGTCCCGAGGATGGGGTTGTACGCATAAAATTTGGCAACGCTGTAATGGGCTGAAAATGGGCTCAAAAATCATTTTTCCCGAATATCTCGGTATTTATCGACTCTACGATAAAAATATATCAGAGCAAAAATAAAAAAAAGACATTTTCTAAAAAAAATGTACGAGGGTCATTTTCTCGTAAATCGTTTTTGTCAGAATCCTGGATTGAATTTGAACTTATGTGATTTTATGTGATATACAGTCTGTTCTACAAAAAAAGCCCCGCCTTCTAGCAACTTTATTATTTATTTTAGACCTTATAACAAATCAAATAACACATAAAAACCTACATTTTAACACAATCAAAAAATTTTTATCTTCAATTGTTTCAGAGTGGTGACGTCACATGCAATTTTTTTAAATGAGACTGTAAATATTTTTTTACATTTTCTGGTAGAGGTTTTTTGTCTCTTTTCAACAATATAAATATTTCATGCACTTGCATAAGAAAATTTTCGTGAAAAATTACAAAAAATTTTTCACAGTGGGAGGCCATGATACAAAACTATAAACAAAAGTGTAACTCAGAAAATCAAAACAAATAGTAGACAAACGCTTTAACTGTCAGATTTCAGAATAATCTAAAGTGTTTATTGTTTTGTTTTTCTGAGTTACACTTTTGTTTATAGTTTTGTATCGTGGCCTCCCACCGATAAAAAAGTTTTTTAATTTTTCTCGAAAATTTTCTTATGTAAGGGCATAAAATATTTATATTGTTGAAAAGAGAAAAAAACCTCTACCAGAAAATGTAAAAAATATATACAGTGTCATTTAAAAATATTGCATGTGACGTCACCGCTCTGAAACAATTGAAGATAAAAAAAATTTGATAGTGTTAAAATGTAGGTTTTTATGTGCCATTTGATTTGATATAAGGTTTATTGGGTCTAAAATAAATAATAAAGTAGCTAGAACAGACTGTATATGTGTAATTAAAATACTCTATTCCACACCACCCTTAAGGTTGAGTACTAGGCGCGTTTTTTTTAATGTGGTATCCTCTGTAGGCCTACTACACGACTGTAATACTTGTATAAATGTTGTAAAATTATTAATTTTGCTTTTCATCGTTTATTCGTTCTATAAATTCATTAGATGTGTTGTTGGAGGGAATCCGTTGGGTCAATCTTAAAACTTTGCTTTTCTGCGTCACTGATGGTTTCTTTTTCTAATGAGTCTTCAATTGATTCTGCATTCAAGCAAGATTGTCCACGGCAGTTGCCGCAAACTAGTGAGCAGCAAAGTCCCAACCTTCGACAGCCTCATAATGCGGGCGCAGGAGGTTGGCATATTGTTCTTGGCCACAATATATTTTCTTTTGACATCGACCCCCACTCTTCAGGATTCAATTCATTACCTAACCATTTCTGAACTTGAAAGTAAACACGAAATAGATGCTGTTGAGCTGCGTCAAGAGTGGCAGGTAATAAATTCAATTTCACTGGTCTGCTTCTGCTCACAGCTTTAATCAAGCTAGAATAGCGATAGTTATTGATAGATATTTTTTTAGCGGCAGCACTATACATTGCGAGGAAAATTTTGATTCCATTTGCGGAAATCAAGTCACATGAAGTATCATTTTTAATGAAAACCTCAACTGCAGTTTTCAAGTCTTGCCGTTTTTTTAACAGTTTCAGAGCTACAGTTTTGCCTTTATTAAAAAGCGCAAATGTGGTATCGTACTCAGAGAAAGCGTGCAAAAATAATACGTGATCTCGAATCTCATTGTGCGGATCGAAGCTTCGTAAAGAATACATGGCTTAAAAAGAAAAACTTCTTTGTCGATAGGTGCACGGGCCTTTAAAACTACGAGAAGATCCACATCTTCCCCAAGTGAGTGCTGTTTCAATTATCAAAATGTCAGCATCATTTTCAGCATGCTCAACAATGAAGCTATTAGCTTCAAACTTTTCTCTCAGCATCGAAATCAATTTGATTTTATTTTGATTGTTTGAAAGAAGCTTCTCTTAGCTTACAGTTGCAACCATTTGCTCATCAAAGTAAATATCAACAGATGGAAATTTTGACGACCGGCGTAGTTGCTCCATAGCCTTCACGCCATTCCATGTATTTTCATAACCATCGAAAACAATCATGGAGTTTGAGCCAAAGTGCTTTTGTACATAATTAACATATACTTCTGATGCCATACGTATAACGCCGTTCAAAAGAAACCCCCCATCGTGACATAAGTGACATTATCCAAATCTGGTTCAAGTTCTAATGGCTGGAAATTGTCATAGAAAGCTGACTTGTTGGTTTTTCGCATACCAGCTTCATCAAAGAGTGACACCGGAAACGGAGCCAATTCATACTCCAAATAGGTGCGAAGCTCTTCATTTGTTCTTTCCATAACACTAATTCTCTGGAACAATAAGAGTGGATCAATAGGCACTGTTGTATCATGGACTTTCAGATTGCTGTTGGCGGTTAATAGTGGAAGCACTCTGCCGGTACGTGAGAATTTAATATTATAGAAATTGTTACCAATTTTTTTCTCCATTGCAGTAGTTCCAATCTTATAAGCATTATGACAGTTAGTTTTTTCATCACCAGTAACCCCTGTTGAAATCGACATAACTTTTTGTAAAATTGGGAAAGGATTGTGAGAGTTGAACCAATGTGTTAATTTTTGAATATCCTCAATGTCTCTCTTTATACGAGATTCACGAGTATCAACATGCTGTCCTCCAGAGTGAAAAGAAAGACCACAAAAGTTAGCGAGTCCTTCGCTGATGTTACTAGCAGTCAGTAAATCGAACACCCATTTACGGTAAATGTTCAAAGACAAATGGCGGTTAACCAAAGTTTGAATCTAAAAGAGAAATTCCATGGCACTCTCTGTCCCGTTTTTAAATGATTTCACAGTACTTGTAATAGAATAATGTTGTTTTTCAAACATTTTATGCGTCCGTTGATAAAACGGCTACAAATGAAATATTTTCTTCAAGTATGATGTTTCACTCGATTTATTGACAAAAACGATCGCCTATACGAAAAAATGATCCTCTATTTTTTTTAGACAATGTATTTTTATCTTAGAATCGATAGATACCGAGATATTCGCGAAAAATGATTTTTGAGCCCAATTTCAGCCCATTACAGCGTTGCCAAATTTTATTCGTACAACCCCATCTTCGAGACTTTTGCTACTTCTATTCAGGACACCGAAACACATCTGAAAATACTTTATTTGCTTCTATATGAATTATTCCGTATTTTCGGCCTATTTTTGACTAAATGCAGTAGGCTATATATAAATCCTTGTTTTTTATTCAAAAACTAGTTTGTGTTAGGCAATATTAAATATTAACGATTAAATTATATTCAAACTGGCAACACTAAACAGAACTGCTGCGGGTACAACAGCATAGTATAAGCAGATTTAACAGTAACTGAAGTGTTAAAATAGTAAATAATAAATTACAATAAAAATTACTTTGAAACTAAAATTCGCTGAAAACCAGTGATTTAGTTCTTTCTTCAAAAGATGAAGTAGTCGTCTTATACTGCATGCTTAAAATAGAAATCTCGTGACTATAAATGACATTTATTACAGCAGACACTTGACAAACGAATTATAAGAACACTGTCTTGCAAAGCCACAGCCGCACTATTTTTTGAAACAATTTATGGTTAAAGTTAATTAGATTCAGCACAAGGAAGCGAGTTATAGGAAGCCTACTTTTACTAACTTACTAATCGGATCATCTTCATGCCGTTCAGTGTCGAGGTTACGTTTTTTTTATAGGCTATGCTTCCGCTCTTGTAATCGAGGTTTACATAAGCTTTTTTCGTTGTAGTCTGTTTCTTGCTGTTTCTTTCATTATGCTCAAATGTTTACCTTTTTAGTCATAGTTTTCGGTCTTCTTGTCTTTTACAATTCCTTTCGGAGACCTTTATTCCTGTTTTCTGTAGTTTTGGCTTCAGTAGTCGTTTCGCAATCGGGTTTTGTGGTAGTTGTCGTAAGTGACCAATTTATATCAGTTTCTAAGCGGCTTAAGCTGCTTCAGTTTGATATCTTATTACAACGTTTCTTATTTAGCTCAATTTTTGTGTACTCTGCTTGCAATACTTTATAAGTTGCTATTATGTTATGTTAATTTTGATTCATGATAGGATATGACTTATTACTATAAGAATTGTGCAGTATTTTTTGTTGCTCAACTGCTTGCGCAGCTGTGTGCAGTGTGTTAAAATTTTACATTTTTCGTTACCTAATAACTACTAAAACATTACCTACTTAAATTTGAAGATATGTTTGCTTTAGTTCAAAGACTTGATATTTAGAGGATTGTCTGCTGCAGTTTGTCTTTGTGCAAAATCGAGATTTAATGAATACCTTTATCCGAAGGAGATACGTGAAGATACAATAGGCTTGTTACTAATAGCTATTTAAGTAACAAGGAATGTAAGGACCTACTAACATTTGAGGTAAACAAGTACAAGCCAAGACGAAGTCGCGGCTTGTTGCCTGCCGAAAATGTTAATAGGCGATACATTCCGAGTTATATTATTATATTTTTCCCGCTGCTTATCGAAATTTTCCTAGATTTTTGAAAAAATCGTTTGGTTTGTCACCTGTCAGCAAGATTAGTTTCGTGAGTCGTGTTACCTGTGAGTGTCACATGTCACATAAACACTTGCAATTTATAAACAAAACGTCTAAATCTGCATCTTGCTTTGCTAATTTTATTATCCTAGGAACTTAATAATAATATTAAGTTCCGTTGTCAAGAAAAAGCAGCAAACAAATATAATCGCCGACTTACACGTTTTGTTACTAAGGCTGTATCACTGACTTACGTGATCAGCAGCGGGAAAATAATAGTTTTTATTCATTCTAACCTATAGACATTAGTCAAGACTACAGATATTCTCACTACATTTCACAGGATAGAATCAGGCAAAAGTGAGTATTAGGGGTAAGTAACCAGATAGTTACAAAATGGAGAGATATAAAGCAAGAAGGCTCTCTGAGTCCGTTACTGTTCATACTAGTGATAAGTGCAGATAAGAAACCATAATTGAGAATGTGTATAAATACAAAGGCCTGTAGATTGTTACCGTTGTTACCGTCGCTCTGATGGTAAGGGTGGTAAGCAAAGGCAGCCGGCTTCTCAGCCAGAGGTGGTCGTGGGTTGTATAAGAGACTCTAAAGCTTCAGCTAAAAAGGAAATATGGGCGCAAGGCAGCAGATAACCCAGCTCTTTGCTAAACACACAAAAAGGCATACGAAAAAATGCGCTACCAAACACTTCCTGAAAAGAGAGATAACGGCAAGGGCATAAATAAAATTCGCTAGCCTAGGTAACGATTCAATATAATGAGCAATAATAAAATGGGGTGCTCCACAATTATCACACAACATATAATACAAAGAACCAGTACAAAATCTCAATAGGGAGATAATATCACAGTAATAATAAAGGGTTTTGTTAAATCTCACCAAAATATTGACGTATAATTTAAATAATCATTTAAAGTGTAGTTGACATATGGGTGCAATTTAGTTAAATAGGTTAATGGTAAATTAAAAAATTAATTGTAAGAATATATATATGAAAATTACAAGTTGACTTTTGACATGACCAAATGCACTACTAAATGAAGACGGTCGATAGCTTTATGGTTATGGTTATTGGTTACTCGAATTCGACCAATTACCCACTATGCAAGGTTTGCCTTAATTTACAATAACGTCTACACGGAATTCAAGATCTTGCTTCCTATCATAGCGCTTTAAGAACCGATAACTAAGTAAAGTAACTTTTCAATCTGCATTAAAATGTCGCAAGCGAAACTTACATTGAATTACTTGCAATTGCGGGAGGTATACTGAGGCTGGATTCAACCGAATGTTATGTCACTAACCAATCGTGACGATCGAGAACGGATTAAAATTCTATCATGCAAATGCCGTACAAAATTCGATAATGTTAACACTTGAACGGAGCGTGACTTTTAACCTAAAAACGCTAATGAAAGTAAACTACCGCAATGGGTTCGTTACAGACAAGTTCGGCGAAATAAATTACATCAACCACTTTACATGGGTGAGATACACGCTTAAAATACATATTAAAAGCGTCCTAATGTTTATTGGGTACACTGTAGCACATTCACGAAAACGGATCCCCAAGTTCGAGTGGCCGAAATTAAATACAAAACCACCGACCTTACGATGATTTTTCCCGGCTGCAACAAACGTAGACAGGGGTTCGAGGTGCTGCAGGGCGGCCGACTCGGGCAAGGGTGCAGAAATAACGACCTGCAGGTAACGTGTCGAAGGAGGTCACACAGGCGCTTCACCCGCGCTCTTTATTGTAGGCGACGGGTTCCTACGTGCTCGCCAAACTCAAGGAGGCAGCTAGGAGTCATCTTCGTCGATTAGCCAAGGAGAAAATTCGCTCGCACGGGGCGAAATATCCGGCAGCAGCGGAAGGAGCCTTCGGTATCACTCGGTACGGCACCAAATAAAAGGACGTCACCAAAACAAAGACGTTGCCCAGCAAAAGATACGTTACCAACCAGAAAAAGCTAAAAGAGCATCAAACCATAGAATCTAGCTAAATATTCATCAAGAAAACATACCCGCAGGTGTTCCCGGCTTTATTTCGCCAAAAGAAACATGTGCTTTGCGAAAACGAAATCCAAACTAAGTTTGGGCTTGGGAAATTACCAAAATACTCTTCACGGGGCCTACATTAGCACCACCGAAACATTTTAGGCACAAAAAAATAACTTCCCGAGCTAGATGCCATCGAAATAACCCAATTAAGGTGCGTTTAAAAACGCCGATTTTCAAGGCAGCTAATCTTTAGCAGCACAACATGGCAAATGGCCCAAAAGGGCTGATTAAAAAACCCAAATTTTGGAAGGGGCTTTTAAAAGAAACCTGACATATGCAACCCAAAAAGCTTTATGTGCAAAGTGAAGTCCAAGCTCTAGGAGTTTTCATGCAATGTAATTTTGGGAACTAGCTTACGTTAGATCAAAATATAACTTGCAGAAGGTCTGTACGCTTAGTTTTATTGCACGCAAATTTAGAATTAATGAAAGATAAGGCAAAAAGTTAGCTTTAACAAAAATTAGGGCAATTAATTAAATGAACAGCGGTAAATGACTTTTGAACCGTAACAAGATGTAAACCATATAGTGTTGCTAGCAATAGTAACTACAACATAAGAAATGGAATAACGTAAATTCTAAAACTACCGCGTGATTTTCGCGCCGTGATCGATATTGTAGTTTTAGCTCTGGTCGCAGCTTGTAAATGCATGACACCGTCAGTTCTCACCTTAGTTCCGTATAATAGCTAGAGGGTACCAGCTCGCCGGGAGCGACAACTGGGCACTATTTCATTATTGTTGACTTTCTAAACACTCTTGGTTTACGGATTATCCGCTGTGTGAATACCGTGAAGTTAATTAGTTTTACCGTATGTGAATAATCGATCTTAACCGGAGTGGAATTAAACTCCGAACTGCTTAAATATGTGTGTTGGTCTCACTATCATGAGCTAAATGCCTCAAGTATCGACTGTGACTGTATCGAAGGTCAAAATCCCGCATTTCTGTTGCTACTGCGACCATCTCTGCGGGTCATCGTGCCCTAAGTCTGAAGAAAGATTTCCCATCACATCAGGTGTGCGATCAGGGAGTTGGAGCTTTCTGAACTTCACCACTTCAAGCTGCAGACTCACTTTACCTGCGCCGGTATTGCTGACATATTAAGTTAAATATTGTTTGTCGTTTCTGAATAGCTTCTACAGCTTCTTTAGCGTTGGTGGTTTAGATATTCCTTGTGAATGCATATCTACTCCTTTCTTTATTTATTACTAGCTCAATGGAATTTTAGGGAGTAGAGCTAACTTCGCTCTGTAGTTTTGAAAGCGACGCAAAGTCTAAATTTTGCAGCGACTGGCACTTCCTCCTTGCTTGTCGGCAAGGCAAGTCGATGGTTTCGTTTTGTAGGGTCAATAGGGATCTGCAACCTTATGATTTATTCCGAGATCATCGAGTGTTAGAGGCATTCACAGTTCTGAAGCGGTGGCGCAATTGTTTCCAACGAGATGCGAAACGTGCGAATATTATTTTTTCACTGCACGTGATCGGGGAACCTTTATGGATCTTAAGGTAAGCGACTCTTTTTCTATTAATTAAGCGGTTTGCATTATAGGCTTGTGAGGAAAATCTAGGAACCGCTAAGCCGTTTCGATACATTCGTTTGGCGCATACATACAGATCATTCGCCAACTGCACCGCTCCCGTTTGTGGCATTTAGGAGCCGTGAAGGAAATGGGGACCCGTCGCCCCACAAATAGATTTCAGAGAGGGGCTGGCCCCCACAAAAATATGATTGCTTCTAGTTTTATTATAACCTATTTTATTAATTTCAATTATTTATAATTTAAACTACACAAACGTGGTGGTGTATGTGTCTAGTTTTTATAAAGAGGAATCCTTATGCCAAAAATGAATTACTGCTATACAGAATTTACTTCGACTGAGCATAACAAGCATACCAAGTAAATTACATTTTTATAAAAGAGACTATAACGTAGCTGGTCTTGAAATTTCTTGCAGATGAAGTGTTGCATCACTGTAACCTGCTTTAAAATAAAACTAATTAATTTTTTATACCAAATTACCGGCACGCAACAGGATGGTTATTTAGTTCATCTTCTTGGGTTCCATAATAATTGAATGAACAAAAAGAAGGGTAGAAAATGTGAAAATATAAATAAACCAAGTTTTGAGTTTTAGCCGTCGATTCTGAATTTCCATAGCAGCTCTTTTTTATTACAGACTATTTACATATTTTCCAATGTTCTAGTTTGTGGGAAACTCGCAAAGTAAAATAATAATTAAGGTAGATAGACTAAAAAGACCCTTAAAACCTATTCACACATTGGCTTAACATGGGATTTCCTATGTTGCCCAGGCAGCTTATATATATATTATATAGAAGAGGTAGAACATTTAAATCTAAACGGTCTTGTAAATGATTTCATACGTGCTTTACCAACTAGAATTTCTGTTTCTTTATTTCTAATTTCTATTTGTCTTATTTTGTGAAAATTATTTTGTTTATTCGTTTTAGTTTGCTTAGTCATGTGTTGCAATGGCTACTGTAGCTCCACGTTGGGCTTGCCAAAAATACTGGTTCTACTTTAATAATCGGTATTTAAAATTAATTATATTATATAAGCCACTGTTTGCAATGTTATTAAAATAAAATTGAGACTGATTAAAATGTAATTTTTTTTCTCATTTAATCAAAATAATATGGTAGTATACCCTTTTGTATTTTATTCCTCTGCAAATTAAATATAATTGAAAGCTAGCTCGTAAAGCAAGAAACCTCCTTGGTCCCAGGCGGATTCCCCTAATAAATTTATCTAGTGCGCCACTGGCAACAAATTTAGTTCAACTGCGCTATTGCTGAAATGTAATGCAGTCAAAAATTCTCACAGTTCGGTGTTATCGTACAGGCTGCTTTGTGATTTGATTTTTAATAAATGGAGTTTATGAACATTCGTCAAGGTAGCTATTTGAATTACCGCGCTCTTGGCGGCGCTAATTATCTTTTGTTTTCAGAAAATAACGCGGGCAAGCTTAGCAATTGTTTTGGAAAAGCGTCCTTTTACTCGCATAACCTCAAACTTGGAATCCACTTGATATGTGAACAGCACCTTCTCTGTGGCCGTGAAATATTTGGATTTTTCTAAGTAATGTCTCCTATATGATGCACGTAGCTTTCCTGGGTCTAACCGCATAAATTTTAGGGTAAATTGGTACCTGGTACTTGTTCACTTCGGCTCACTGGAAGGACGCCGTTGGAGTTGTGGAGCTGCTATGGGCCCCCTTTTGATGAAACCTCTAGTAGACGGTCGTACAAAGCTGCCCTACATCCTGGAATACTGACCTCGTAGCTCCAATGGACCCTTTGGTTGCACGCAGACTTCAAAAACTTCAGCTGGCTCGTTGGCGAAGGTCTCGGAAAAGCCCCCTCGTAATTTTTCAAATTTTTAGTGTCGGAATTCGTTGCACTGAATAAAACTGTACACTTTTTATGTTGAAATAAGCTTGTTTATTATAACAAAATGCAATTTTAAAGAGGGCACTATTTTACAGCATCAATCTAATTAATTTATTCATTTGTTCTCCACCAAATCCGTTATAAACAATTGGTAATTATAACTAAACAAAACGGATATTACCCAAAGTCACTTTACATAACATAAAATTATTTACAAATAAACATTTTTTTCTACAACCGTGCCTAAAGTAGATACTTTAAACACGTTAGCTAGTTTGTAAAGTGTCACTTTTTAAAAGTCAGTGCATAAAAAGTTCTTTACAAACCCTAGTGCATAAAAAGTAAAATGTATTTTGGGTTGCCTACTTACACAACCTTATTCTAGATGTTAATAATATGAAAAACCAGAAAGATGTCATTTATTTAATAGAATTTGTTAATTATATACAAAACCATAATTGTGAAAAATTAACATAATTAATTATTATTAATAACAGTAATATTAAAGGTGCAACTAGAACAATTCTGAAAAATTAAACCGTCTGTTTTCTGCAGAGTAGTACTTTTCTGTTCTGAACTTTTAGAAAAATTAGTTTTCATTGGATTACCTATCATGAAAAATTATTTGTTTAGAACATGAAGGTTGTTGAATTATCAAATTATCATCAGAAGTATTTTTTTTAGGACAAGAAAGTTGCTGAATTCCTCCCAATATTTTATTTGACACTTCAACTTTTTGAGAGAGTGTACCATCTACATATCCCTCAGCCACTGTTGTCGATCTCCAACCCCCATGTTTTTTTACAGTCAATATGTCTCCACCAGCGTCTGCTAGCATGGTTGCCGAGGATCGTCGGAAGCAGTGGCCCGTGTAGTGGTGGGAGTTGGGTAAATTTAAGTAACTGGCAATTATGGAAGGCATCTTGCCAAATGTGTTAATTCCTACAACTTGGTTAACACATTTATTATTTTGGTATTTTAAAAAAAGTCTTGCAGCCGTATTCATAGTCGTTCGCCAGCGGTTCGCCGGCGAGTCGCCGGAGTTTCGTTATGAATAGTATGTTGGCGGCACTGTACGTCTATGTCAAATTCGAGGTTATCAGGTTAGGTTTTCCGTCAGTTTTGACAGAAATTGACACAAAATCTAACCTGCTAACCTCGAATTTGACATAGACGTACAGTGCCGCCAACATACTATTCATAACGAAACTCCGGCGACTCGCCGGCGAACCGCTGGCGAACGACTATGAATACGGCTGTTAGTGTCTTCACATTTGCGGGCCTTAAAGCTATGTATTTTCTATAGTACGATAAATAATCCACAGAATTGCTTGGATTCAAAATTGTAAATACTCTTTCAACATCATTTTTAGTGTCTGGAATCTTTACTATGAGAACAGTTTGTTTATCTTCTATGTCATTTATAGACATTTTCACTAATTCCTCTCTGCGGCAAGCCCCAGCAATGCCTACAATAAACGCAACCTAAAAAATGTGTCAAATTAATATTTTAAATTAGTTGTTATGTCCAAGTACCTTAATCATTAAAAACTGTGAATCTGGAGCATCATTTATAAATTTTATGAAGTGTTGTTTTTCGAAAATCCCTGACTTTTTTGGTTTGTAACCTTTATTTTTCTGTTTTAAAAATGCAATTAACATGTGGTATGTTGAGATATCCACATTGTTCTTAATCTTGAGAGTAGTTTTCAACATTGAATAAAAAGACCACAATGTTGCTGGCTTATAGTTTTTCAGCTTATCAGAAAAGTATGCCAGCAACACACTTTTCGAATATTTACTGACTTTATTCTGTTGACACCAATCTATGAATAACTGGTACTGCCGTTCATATAAAACTACTGACTTCTTTGGTAAAAGATTAAGACTCGCTGCTTTTGCTGTTTCAGCTACATCAGGTGGGGTGTTTTCTATATCAGACATATCTGATAATTCTGCTTCCATCTTTCAAGCTTCAATTTTTCTTACAAACAATTTGAGATTAACTTAAAGAACTTCAATAGTAATTCTTACACTTACCTACCTTTCACAACAAAGAAAACCGAGTAAAACGGTTTTAAATTGACTGAACTCCACTTGGTCTCTGGTTTTGAACGTGCCAGTTTACGAGACGCAGAAAATGCAGGAGAAAAATTTTACATAATTTTGACAGTTCATCGCACAAAACAATACTTTCATGGATCACGATCAGTGGCGCCTACTTAAAACGAATTTCAATCAACCTACCAGTTCTGTAAGCCGGGCTCTATAGCTCAGTGGTAAGCATTCTGGCTACTGATCTAAGGGTCGAGAGTTCGATCCCCGATCCCGGTGAAGTTTTTAAAAATAAAAAAATGCGGATGAAAGCCTCTACAGAATGCCATCATTCGAAAGTGATGTAAAGCCGTGGGTCCCATGTTACTACATGTGTAGCATGTAAAAGATCCCTTGCTAAGGTTGGAACTCCTTAGTCTCGGCAAAATTCTAAGTAGGACTAAGGTATAGTCTGTTTTTTT
Source organism: Agriotes lineatus (assembly GCA_940337035.1). Taxonomy (NCBI): domain Eukaryota; kingdom Metazoa; phylum Arthropoda; class Insecta; order Coleoptera; family Elateridae; genus Agriotes; species Agriotes lineatus. The sequence goes on from CALNHX010003696.1 coordinate 60,726, forward strand.
GCTTTATAATTCAGAGCAAGCCTTGCATTTATATTATTTTAGCAGTGTACAACAGTTTAGTTACAAAATATACCTAATGTCAAAACCAATGTCACCGGGATTGTCAAGTTGACACTTCAATAACGTTTAATAAAATGGCACGAAAAAGCAATATTAATAGTAAAACTAAAGTGGATATAAAACCTTGTTTTACTAATATAAAAGATATCAATGGTAAAGTAAGTAAAACAGCCATCATTGGAAGAGTTGGTCAAATCTTTGATGTAAGTATTAAGAATTAAACCATTATAAAATCGCGAGGTATGAATGGTCCTCGACACCGAAAGGTAAAAGAGGCTATAGATTATGAATGAAACTGTGTTTAATATTCTAAATGAAGCAAAATCACAACTCCAGCAACAACCGAATGACAATATGAAAAAGAAAAAGGAATTTCTAATTTGGAAGGACTATAGTTTCAGGGAGGATATCAAGAAGAAAATTTGAGATTTTTTTACTTTGGATAATTTATTGCGATGTGCAAGAGAGGAACTAAATTAAACTGGTAGTCGTTCAAAATTATACTACACATTAAAAAATATGGGATATAAATAGGCTTAAAATTGTGAATGCAAGAAAATTGTTGTGTGAGAAGAATCATGTAATTTCGGCGATGATTGCTTTTTTATAGAAATATTTACAATTTCGAAATTCTAGTGAAAAATGTATATTCCTGTTTTTGAATAACACTTGGATATTTCGCAATGGAACCAATGTTTTAGGTGGACCCACGACACAGACTTGAAAAGTAATCCATCTAAAGTTAAGGCAGAGGGAAAGAGATACACTATTTTGCATGCAGGATGCACATCAGAATTGTTACCAGGGTGTGACTTACTGTTGGACTCGGCCAATAATGACAGGGACTATCATAAGTGTATGAACGGTGAAATTTTTAGGCAATGTTGAAAAACAGTTAATCCCTGTTATATGTTTAGCATAAATAATAACTTCTACAACACAGATCTGCAAATAAAAATCACCAGCAAGTTGTTAATAATATATTTTTACATTAGAACATATAAGATAAATCGATGTCTAGAAATTCTATGACGTTTCTGTAGTCAGATAACAACCATGTTTAAATAAACGTTCTTAAAATAAAGCAATACCTTATTTAATGTCAGTAGTTCAGTAATTTTAGCTTTCATTATGTATAATAGTGCTTATAAGATAACACATTGACAGTTGTAATAAGTTTTTGACATTACTAGTGTTTTTTCTTTGTAACCAACTACCTACACTGTTACAAAAATTCCAAAGCAAAGCCTGCTCTGAATCATAAAGCAAAAAAACAGACTATACCTGGTACTCTGCATGCCTAGACCTTGTTCATGGGGTTGGCAAAAAGGGCCTATAAAGACCTACTTGCTAGACGTAAGTCTCCCCAAAAATAATACATACATACCAGTTCTGTACCAAAATAAATAAAGCAATTGATAAAAAATGTGAAATGTTCGGTTGTAGAAAAAATCCAGTATGCAACACGTGTGTAAAAGGTCTTTTTTAAATCTCGTGCTACCATTTGCGCACTCGGCTGGCGCCTCGTGCGAAAATCTCCGCACTCGATTAAAAAGACCTACTTTACACACTAGTTGCATAAATAACTATTACACATTGCCTAATACTAAAAATCATGTCTGTTCATTTTAATTATCAATGTCGTATGTGCGCCACTTGCACGTTTTATAATCACTTAATTTGTCTCACACGCGTGATTGCATTGATTAGTTTTAAGAGTTCACTTCCTTTTCACATTTGTTTCATATCCTCCTCTGTGTGCTTTTCTTGCCAAATTTTAAATGTCTGCTTTTCCCTGCTAATCTTGGTATTACAGCTTAATTTTACAATTGCCAATTCCTTTCTTATAATTTGCTCTTTGCAACATATGATAATATAATTCGGGCTTCCTGTACCTTATTTAAGATTGTTCATAAATGTTTCCTGCTTATTTATTTGAATTCAATGCTACAATACCATACACTTAGCAAACCTTTCTGTGACAAATCAATTCTATTGGTTCGGCTTTAATTCTACACAAACCTATTTAATTAATTTTGAAATGTCGATTTCAACCTGTGAAAACGAGCCTTGTCCCTTGCGTTCCTTATTCAAATCCTTTCTTTTAATACAATCATCTCTTTCTCAATGCATTTACTGACTGATATTTAAGTTTATAGTCTCGCAGCTAAATAAAACACCCTTACTCCGTGCTTTGATTTAATTTCAATATTATACTGCACTCGGAGCAGAGCCGTAAGGCTTAATACCACTGCAGTATATTCCTTGGGTATGTGATAATCTGATAATTAATTAATAAAAGGTTTTTTATTGTTAAACTACATTTTCTGCGGTACGTTTTTTATAAAATCATATTTTTTAAGTAACTAGTGACCAAATTGTGCAATTATAGCATTAACATAATAATGTACCATGTGTTCAAAAAGAAATTACATAAAGGTTCGCCATGGAATATAAACATAATGTCAACAGCAAGCTTTAAAGTTCATTCAGTGTCACCACCGTTGTTGCTGCCTAAGTTTATATTGAAAATGTAATTAAGCTACAATTATAATGGTTTTTACAATAGAACACAACAAATGTATGATTTTTCATGGCCAACCCTTATGTAATTTCTTTTTGAAAACACGGTATAATCAACAAAATAGAAATATTATAATTCGTATTAATGGGTCAAGTTATACGAGAATTATACATATTATTACAAATATGGAGGCCCCTATAGTCTAACAAACGCTTTTACGCGTCTGGCGGTAGCTAGGTTAGGGCACTAGCACTATTTATATATTATGAGTTGTGAGCAAGATAGTACCAAGAGTAGTTTATTTTTTAGAGCCTAAGACAACCAGTAATAGTAGTTTATTTTTCTAGAACGAAAAGTGACATTTTAAAGGACGAGAAAGTAGTTTACGCCCGAGGCGTCAGCCGAGGAAGGAATTACTTGCGAGGACCTTTAAAAACACTTTTCGTTCGTGGTGAATACAACGGTTTATTTCATACTGCAAGTTCAATGAATTTTAAATAAAAGGTTGTAAATCATTTCAAATTTCATGTCAACAACTGACGTATAATTTTAAAGTACTTGAACTTTAAAATTTCACTTTAAAGTACTAGGACTTTAATGTTCCATTTTTTGTACCATAAATAATGTAATTTTTGACATCAGTATGAAATAAAGGTTATTTAAATGTTAGTTTGCTGCACGCTGTTTTATATTTATAAAGTTTACGAAAGTTCATCGAAAAACTTGCGTTATATATCTTAAGTTAGAAATTTGCTTTTTAACCAGCGCCTGACAGGCTGCACGTCAGATAACATGGGTTTTTGCTGACAGTTGCGCAGTTCTTGTAACTGCATTATTATTATAAACTTTGATACTATTAAATGAGCAATTTGCTTTTAGGCCAACATTTCAATAAACTACTGTAACTATTTAATTTTGATCATTTTATTGTTTTGATGCTTAGCGTAGCTTACTGTATTAACATGTAACCCCTGGGTAGTTTTGCATTAAGCAACTTAGTTTAACCTTTGTGCCCATTATAAACAAATTCGAACATTTAATTCCAGTTTTTTTTTAAATCGATGAGCTTTGTTTAACTTTTATGCGTTCAAGACGCTATTTATTTTAATACTGTCATTTTATTTAACTGCATCCAAACAGGTATTAAAACCTCATTTTTATCCATTACTACTGGTATATTATGTTTAATTTTACCCAACTGATATCTGTACGTGTTTTAGAGTATAGGTTAGTACAAGCTAGAAGCCGTACTCGGTAAGTTAATTTTATTTAGACTGTGAGTTCGATTAGTTTTGTTGTTGTTATTATTGACGACTGGTGCCTTTTTGTATTTTCCTTAGTTTTATTTCATTTAATAACCTTAAGAATCATTGCCTGATCCTTATCTATGACAACAATAGCCGAGAATTTGAGCTAGTCAGTACGACTTTTGCTGAAGGGTGGTACACTTGCACATCCTGCATGTTTCTACCTCCATTTCTAGTAGCTAGGCCTTAGTTACGTTTACAATTAGAAGTAGATCGAATACTATTACTATAGGTGCGTGTTACTCGAGTGTTCGCTGACTGACACCAACTTGAGCTTTTCCCTTCCTCAGGAAAGTATCCAAATATTGTAAATAGACAAGTTGAATTGTGACCAGCTTAATAAGTTTAATAAAAGATAGTTTGTAACTGTGACGTCACCTATATAAATTAGCCACGGTTATTTTTCTCAGATAATAATAAATTGCATAACGATCAGCGCCGGATATCTTAGCCCTATATTCTAGCTCTAGTGTTTTCAATGTTACTGTATGTACAATGTATTTGCCCGTACTTCGTACAACTTCTAGCGGGTGATCTTATAAGAGAATTAAATGTTAGCAGATGGAAACAAGGTAAGTACGCAGCAATGCCGACTTTAAAAGAAACCTCTCTGCCGAGTCGTTTCATTTTAGGTTAGCGAACTCGTCATCCCTTAGGCGATAATTCATAATCCAGCTGCACCCGACGAATAATAATTATCTACTTTCTACGTCGACATGCAACAGAAAAATACTCAAAGGGTGAACAACTGCAAACACATAGGTAGAGTGATAAACTTTCAATTCAAAGGAACAAATCCGGTCAAAAAACAAGAGCTTTTTAAACTAAACTAAACAACCAAGACCAGTGTTGCTTTGCTTAGAAAATGTATTGCTATCAATTCTTTGAAAGACACTTTTTGAAAGGAGAAATTCTTAAAATTACGATTAGTTGGTAGTGAAAAAGTGGTGTAGCGTGATATAAGCATAGATGTAAGAAATACAAGCTTTGGAAAATTAATATTGTACAGTCATTGCATTATAATTTTTTTACGTATGGAAGGTCTTCCTCGTTCAGCAATTTATTACATTAGTCTCTTGCTAAATCCAACGTTTTCCTTATCGCATAAGGTACGTCCTCAAAGGCAATTATTATCGTAACTAAATATTTAAAAAATTGAACTTGTAAGGAAAATTTGTGCATTTAACGCTTTTCCGCATATTCTCCCATTTCTAGCTTAGATTTTAGTCCTTTTCCTTTTTCCGTTCGTTTTCAATATTAGCTTCTTCCAGCTTATTTGATTATTGATTCAAATTCATATATGCTCGTTCTAAATTTAGATTTGTTTTTTGCAGGAGTGACGCAATGTGCCGTTGTAGTATTTTAATTAGTTCTCGACGCCAGAGAGGCGATTGCTTTGCTTACAGGTGGTACCCTTTGTAAGCGAAAATATGTTGAACAACTTGACGTCATTCGTATGCTTCTATAAGTTACAGAGAGTAAGTAATGCCTGCGCGGAGTAATTTGGATTTAGGATTTCAGCTCGAATAATTCAATCAGCGTTCGGCACTAATACCGTCCACAAGTGTGGGGGGGGAATTTTGTGTCGTGGAGTAGGCATCTCCAATTATTCTTGAAGCAGATTTTAAATGAAAACCTCGTTTGTGTGCTAAACTGTCGTTCGTTGAAGTCATGTGTATCGTATCGTACCCCTGCCTTTCGTGCGTGCTTCATTCTTATCCTTCGGGGGAATATAATGCCGTTTAGAACCGCTTGACTATCGCCCCTATGCAGTTTCCAGTAGTTTTTCCCGTATTTTGGAGGCAATACCTTGGACGGGACCCGCAGTTTGGTTGGATAACGTCACCAGAGTAGCTAAATCCTTCATAAGGTATTGGGTCAGCTTATAATAATTGTAACGAGCGTAAATATACAGTGAAGTGATCTTCAAAGTACTACCACCATGCTACGCAGCGTTGTTGTGAATTTAAATAGTACGATTTTGAATAAGAATTGCCATCTTCAAATTAATTCTTAGCATTTACCGTCAAGTTTTAATGTCTGTATGTAGTTTTACGTTGTGAGATCAAGTAATTACGGTCGTTGTGTCATATTTGAATATTTGTTGTCAATTTTGATTGTTGTAAAGTAGATTTTTGTGTAAATTTAAAGTTGCCACCGTTTTTGAAGCAGTTATATCGTTTGTTTTCAAGTTTACCGCCTGTGTTTAGTTTAAACATTGCGCCATTAACTTCACTAACCTTTTTCGAGTATTTTTAACTCTAACTGTAATTCTTTTAATGTGTATGCCACCTACATATTTTTCTACATTAATATAGTTCATTTTATATAGTGATTGATGATGTTTGCATGTGTATTATGTGTATTTTTCCGATGTACAGGAATTCAGACAGCTGTAAGAGGATGTAAGTCAAGTTTCACTCAGCTGTTGGTCTTCGTCGCTCAAGCATTGCCATGGTAAAATTAGGTAGGTGGGCCATTTCTTCGACTTTCTTGGTGACCCTATCGGTAGTGTTGTTCCCGATTTAGACAGAAAAGTGGTGGCGCTTGGCAATTAACATCTTGATTTCGTTTACCAGATCGTAGCCCCGTAAACCCGACAACCTTTGTTAGAGCCCATCGTAACGGGATTGGGTCAATCGATCCGAGAATTTCCCGATTTTGTAATATAACAAACTGACAACCGGTCGTAAAAAACATTTCTTGTTGTAACAAACTTTTTCCATTGGCCTGCCTTTATAAACGTTGTTCTTATTGAGACCGTATCGCCTTTGCAGAAGAATGAAACATTGTCCAGGAAGTGATCCATATACTTTCGTAGTTGAGGTATATGTAAAACTATAGGTTACCTTGTCAATTACGCTATCTAAGTATTATCGGGAGCAATTGAAAGTAAGCGGTATGAAAATAGCACGCTTGTTTTTGCAATATTTTAGTTGTGTGAATGGAGTTTTTAAATATCAAGTGCCTATTAGAACTAAACCAGTACTTAACTGAGTAGTTAAAAATGCTATACCTTAGTAGTACCAAACAAACTCGTGGACAGCATTTAAAATGTCGGTCGTTCACTTTCAATTGCTTCTGATAGTACATCTCCAGATTATAATGTATGTATATCTTTTGTTAACAGTTGGGCATCAAATTAATTATGCTCTACTCAGAATCACAGACCTAAGAGATAGAGGGTTACAACTATTTGTCAAGCTTAGCCATTTCCTCAGATTTTAGCATTCTTTCAGAATCACGTAGTAATAATTCGTAATTTAGTGGTAATGTTATCAAAATTCATTCTCATTTTCATAAGAACCTTTCTTCCGCCTGCCGAAATATTAACACATTACAGTCTTGCATATTCATCGAGATAGAATTCTTCCGTTGCTAACGTGTTACAGACCTCTTTGTATTCGTCGAAATCCATTTATAAATTCACCCTTTATTCTTTGGCGAGCAATACAGGCTCCAGCTTATCAAATTCTGCGTATTCGTTATTGTTCTGGCACATTCAAGGTCTCCTGCAAGTTTCGTGGGAAGTTGTCAAGGTACATTGCATCAGTTTGTTGGAAAATTCCGCACAGCTCTCGTTTTTTAATCAAGCTAGACAAGGACGGAGAGTAGTCACGCGCTTACGTCAACGGCAGTTGCATTTCGAATCTGTGGCTTAAGCGTCACTTCTTACCGGTCTCTGAACTAGAACAGATGTGTGTGTCAACTAGCCCCCGGTTCGCATCGCTTTGCGACTCTTGTAATTCCGCTTTAAATAATTGTGTGCTTCGTGAATCGTTTTGTGCCAATTTGAAGTAATAGAACTGTTTCGTTACTTGAGAAATCCTTGGTGTTTGTCGGTTGTGAATTTTCCGTTTGGGGTGCAAGTGAAACAAAGTAAGTTAGCAGGATTGAAGTCCATTATCGTCGAAGGGTTGCGAGGCCCTTGAATTATCGCAACTGCGGATCATTTAACGGACTTCAAATATTCCTTTGCTAACTTAAGTATGACGTCGTGTTGTCGAATCTCGCAGGTTGAGGGATTTATCCCAGTGTACCGTACGTCGTCCTTTGCCCTTCGGGGAATTCTATGCATGATGCCACCCCTGGTTGTTGCTAGCATCATCGAGGCTATGTTCGCACCACGGCAACCCTTGCGATTTCGCCGTCGTTCCGTTTCTTCAGTCACCTTGAGGCAGTTTGTTTAGAAAGGCGACTACACATACAGTGCCGCTCGTAATTATGCAGTCAGCTGATCTTCTTCAGGTAATAAGTTATTGTAAATTAGCCTTTATAGTGTATCATGTACAGTGAGCGTCGAGTGTTGAACAGTTCAGCGACTTTGTTGTTAACCATGTTATTTGTTGTTGCCAAACTTAATGAATTGCCGTCGTATTTCTTTGTTTGCTTAACGTAACTTGTAGCAGTTTTGCCTTTGAGCCACACTAATGTATTTGCAGTCAAGTTCATTGTTTGTAATTAAGCTAACGTGTTGCGCAATCTAACCTAACTAATCCTTTTGAGTATTTTTAAATTTAACTAGTCAATTTCCTGATAATTGTCACCTGCATATATTTTATTTATTCCAATAGAGTTCATTGTCAAGTACTTGTGTTTTTCATTTGTGTGTTTATGGTATTTGCTTGCATTTTATGTGTATTTTTCAGTGTGAGAAGGAGTTTAGCAGCTGCTTTAATAAGTTATTGTTGTAAGGTAAGTCGATACTGCATATAACTCGCCAACCGAACTCTGGCAAGGTAGAAGTAGCCAGGTGGTTTATGTTCTTCCATTTTCAAAGCAATCTCACTTGTGTTGCGGTTGTTGTTTCCCGATTTAGTCAAGAAAATGGTAGCGTACCTTTATTTAACATCATTTACCTCCCGTATCGGAGTACAGCCCTAACTCGAAGGTCGTAAAGAACCCGCCCACGCGGCTGAGTTTTTAGCTGGAGCAACCCTTCCTGTTGCCGCCATCTTAACAGGGTTGGGGCCTTGTATTCTCGGTTTACTTCCCGATCATGTCGTCTTATCGTGTCGTGAATAGCAAGTCCGGCTCTCGAACGTATGATTTTGTTTTGCACGTTTGAGGGGCTGGATTGTTATGTCGTGGTATCGTTTTTGTGCGGTAACAAGAGTAACAAGGTAAACATACTACAAAAACGCACACTGCACACAATGGTTGCTGCACAAGCGTAAAAGGCTCGCTCCAACTCTGTAACCCGAATCCGGGGCAAGTTGAGCATTGTACCGCCAGATGCTAGCACCAGCCTCTACACCGCAAGGTAAATGAGGTTACAGATAATACATACATATATTTTGTTATTGTTCTTAGGGTTGCAAATTTACCTTCGTACATGAATTTATCGTAATATTCTGCCAAAGTCCTTCCGTCTTTAAATTATCTAAATGCTGTAATATTTCACTCAGAATATAAGTGACGGAATGTATATCAGTAAGCAAAGGCTGCGGACAACATATATTTGTACAACTCTCATTAGAAATACCGCCCCGAATATAATAATTAGTAATTCCAAAGGGGGGGAGGGGTGAAATTTACGGTATAAACAGATGTATAAATTGATCACTAGCTACCACAATATTTCCGTTTATTTAAGATAATGTAATGGTACTATCAGAATCAAAATAGCAAATCCGTATTTATTAATAAGCAAATGCATTTGTCTTGGTTGACACGCTGTCAGTGCTATTCTAAATTAAACTAAGGAAATCAAGAATCAAGAGGGTTTATTAAATGCAAGATTGGTTGCATCATCTGGAACATAAATCGGAGAAATGTAGACGCATTAAAATATGACCCCGTTAAAGGGTAACGCTCGGACGGGGTCATTTCGCCTCTTTCAGTATTAGTTCTTTTATTAAATATTACAGAGAAAGCAACACATGGTGTCTACAAATAAAGATTACTACCCTGTTTATACTGACAGCTCGTGCAATGAGGAAGAAACATAAAATGTAATAATAATGTTATATGGCTTTTGGAAGCGATTTATAATTAGCTAGCAAGCACATGCTACCTCTTCAGAGCAAGGTAAGCGAATACCATATCAACTTAGTTTAATTTAATTAATTGTCTAATATGTATGTAGATTGTTTTGGAATCGTTTATTACTTCTACTAAAAATTATATTTTGCGAGATGTTCTACAATTTATGTTATTTCCAATTTTGCAGACCTTTTATAAAATCTATAAGTTTCTTGGGAGCTGTTTTTTTTATTTGCTACGGTGTATATATTGGCATGGGCTATGGTTATGCCCCTAATAAGTCCTACTCAAGTCTCACGTTGTTTGCGACATTAAATATGAACTGGCTACACTTTGTTGTGGCTATAAATGTGCAGAATTTTCAAATAATAATGTTAATTAGGTATTTTAATTACAAGTTGCCCTCTTTTGCTCTCAGCCAAACATTTTCTCAATAAAACGCGGATATATTTCATATTTTTAATTAGACCAAAATCGTTTTTCTACATACTCTTAGCTTGTTATTTTTCAATAATCGGAAACAATCTTCCTAACTACCACATTTTCATTATTTATGCCTTCTAGTCTCATCTATTTTGATTTAAACCTAACTTCCCGCGAGGTATTAATGGTCCTCAACACCGAAAGGTAAAAGAGGCTATAGATTATGAATGAAAAAAATACTATATTATTTCAAAATTAACATTTGTCATTGACTTTCAAATCATAGGCGCTCGGAAGATCGTGATGACGAATATGAACGTGATTCTCTCTAATTTTTAGCCTGCTGTCCAGACCAATATCGATCTGAGTCGATAGCAAATGCAGTTTATTATATGTCTTAATTCACAGTGACTAGTAACTATTAAACAACGTTCGGTTGTTTATAAATTCCGTTTACCTTATTTTACGTATTCAACTTATGACGTATTTCTACTTTGATATTTGTATAATAGTAAACGGATTCAGTTTCACTGTTACATGCATTTATTAGGTGATTTAGGCAAAGTGCTTTTTTTAATACGATTTACAGTACTTGTTTTTATAATTGCATCGCTTCGATGAGGCCTCGTATTTCGATGGAATCCGTGGTCTATTCTATGTAATAGCTTTTTAATGGTAGAAAACACTTATTTACGGCTTTTACACTTTACCTCAATCGTTATGGAGCCCCCATAATTTATCAAATTACGTTGTTCTTGAAATTGAGTTTTTAACAGATCTTCACCTTTTAGCGTCCACTGAACCCAAAAATAGCTATTCTTAATACTAGTGAGCAAAGTAGTGCATTTAATCATGAGCCGTAGACGAGGGCCCCAACTGGATGAGTGATTAAATGCACGTTTGCTCGCAAGTGTAAGATCTGATTTTAGCCACAATCAAAATACATCAAACACAAAATATTTATTCATTTCAAAAATGTATTATTTAAAATTTTTTATTTGGGTGGATACAAATTAATTGTACAGTTATTAAGTGTACCAAAATGTACGTGAGGAATATTTGTTGTGATATGCTTGTCTTCCTGCATATTTATTTCTCACATGGTTGCATTACTACGTTGCATTTAGTTATTGAGCTTACAGAACTTGCATTTTTATTCATTTCACATATAGCTATATTACTACCTTCATCTTCTTCATTCAAGTTAACAGCATTTGCATGTGTAGAAGTTGAACTATTAGACCTGTGCTTATAATGGATTGGTATGGATTTCTCCAAGAATTTTGTTGGCAACATCGGGGTCCCGAGTGGTGTAGCTTGAACAAGCGTCCACGTTCGATCAGCAGAGTTAAGCAACGCTGTCTCTGGTCAGAACTCGGATGGGAGTTCCACGGCTGCATCTCTCGGCGCCTCGTGGTACGGCTATCACGGAAAAAAGTTGGTCCCGGCTGTCATACAACATCATGACAGTCGTTAGTGGGGTTGGAAGTCCTCATAACTGCACAGCGACGCCTATAATTGGCCTAACGGCTGTTAGCTGAGTGCAAATTAAATAAATTAAATAAATAAATAAATAAATAAACATTTATTTTGTTAGATATAGCATCATCGACATAATCTTCAGCGACGGAACTTGAACACCATCCTCCATGGCGCTATAAACTTAGTATCTCACCTCCTTCATTTACTAAAATTGAAGCTGATGTTCTTCCTAGCAATGTCCAGTGAATAATTTTACTTCAGGCAATTGCAAGTATTCAGCAATAAAGCTGGGTAATTTTGAAAATGTGTTGATGTCCACAGGTTGGATTGTACATTTTCTTGATTTATAGTTAACAAATAAACGATTATGTGGCGTTGAGGGTGGCCGTAACTTCAAATATTTTTGGTAGATTCCATTATTAATTGTAGTTCCATTGGTAATTGTAAAGATCCTTTCTTTTTTCGTTTTCGTGTCAGGAAGTTTAACAATGATTACAGAATCTTTATCTTCAATGTCATCAAGTGTCATTTTGCATAGCTCTATACATCGAGAGCAACCTAAAAATTAAACAAATTATTACACACAACTGTCACATGACTGATATCAGCCAATGCAAACCATGTATTTTTTGAAAATCGACCAATCCCGAACTAATTACCTGATAAGCGCCCGTGAGCTGCTTACCAAGCGATAATTATATTTCTGCAACATTAATTAAATACGTATGATTAACTTAACCATCAAATATTTGTCGTCAGAGGAATTTAGAAGGAACTTTTCTACTTCACTTTTTGTTAACGTCTTTGACTTTTTTATCTAAACCCTGCAGATTTTTGTTTCAAAAAGGCTATTAATTTTGAAAACGTGTTAATATGAACGTTTTGCTTTATTGTTAAAGTTGCCCGGAGCATCGAATACTGCGACCAGAGTGTCAAGGGTTTTTCTGCGAAATATGCAAGTACAACGTTTTCGCTAAATTTACCGACTTTGTGGCTTTTCATCCATTGCATAAAAACGGTGTATTGTTTTTCATATTGCACTCTGGACTTGCTAGGTAGAAGATCCAAAATTGAATTTTTTGCAGATTCCAAAAGGTCAGGTGGGGTATTTTGTTCATATTCTAAGTCCGTATCACTAATTTCCATTATTATTAAACTCAACACAATAATAATTTGTAGAAAATTAACGCAACAGCAGCAAAACAACATAGGGTAACAGTTTTAAGCGAAGCCGGAGAGGTTAAACACAGTTAAATACCATAATATTGACAGCAGAGAATGACATATTATTGTGATAGGTTCCATAGTTCAGTACGAACACACGATGGGTTTAGCATGAATTTCCCCAATATTTCTAACTTTTAAAGAAACAATAATTTTTAGTTTTTTCTTGAAATAAAATGTTACATGACAAGTTATTATACTTTATGAAGTCGTAAATTCATCAACGCAATTATTTTAACGTCGCAAAGTAGTTTAAAATCAAATTACGGAATACATTTTTTGGCACCCTCTATTGACGATTTCTAAGAGTGAGCAAACGTTTTTTTTCACTTCTGATTAAAACATCTTTTTCTCACTAGTGATTAAATTGCTTACTTTGGTCACTCTTTTCAGTGAGCAAACAACAGCAAATTTAAACGATTGTGGAAAAACATTTTTTTTCATTGTTCTGTCTGTGTGTGTCTGTCTGTGTGTCTGTGTGTCTGTCTGTGTGTCTGTGTGTCTGTCTGTAAACAGAATATCTCAAAAACGAAAAGAGGTATGGCGTTGAAACTTCATATATAAGTTTTGTGTACTGTGTAGATGCGACAGCAAGCTTTTGAAGAAAATCGCATAACCGTAGGTGTTTACTCTTGTGATTTTTCAGTTCTTTTTTATTTTTTCAAAAACGGCTCTTCAGATTTTCATTACATGTTTAATGTGTATTGATGTGAGATATGTGATTTTCCAGTTGAATACTTTTAAAATGGGTTTATTTTGTTTTACTTTCCATTTTTTTATTAACTCCTATTTTAAATAGAGCACACGGTATATTATTAAATTTTCGAATTCTAGAGAAATTTTTCTCTTCATTTAATGCTATATGTTGTACGGTGTCTGTAGAATTTGCAATTCTTTAAAATTTTTAAATGCTTAAAAATTCAAAAGAAAATTTTTGGCCAATTATAAGATCACTGTAAAAGGAAGTTGTGTGAGTGTATCACACCAGATTTTTCAATTACTTTCAATAAAAATGATTGTCATATAGTTGTATTTAGTAGAACTTTTTTGCAAGTTGCAACTATCATTAGTGTCGTGTCGATTCGTAATCGTAATCTAAAAATGCTTAATTTTTATGTTTTGTTAGCTATAGTAACCTACATACTTTATCACTCTTGAAGGTTTTTTGATAATTAAATCTTGTAGCTACATGCACCGTTCACCAAAACCAAAAATTTTTAGTTTGTTTTGATGTAAGATGTAAGTAAATAAATAAATTCAAGGATAACAATTATACAGGGTGTTCCAAAAAAAAAATGGGACACCGATTTGGCATAGGTTATAATAAACCGATTAAACCCAATATACCTTCGTACAAAGTCCTTTCAGTAAAAAGGTATAGGGACTTGAAGTTCAAATTTATATTTTTTTTATCTTAGTTTCCACATAGGTTAATACTGAAGTTGAGCTTTTGATCACGATTGTGGATTTAGTGGCGGAGGCCCGTAGGGCCAAAGCAAATAAACCACATGAGGGATAAAAAGGAATTTCCAGTGCCGAGGGGTATATTGTTTTTTTAAATCGACGAATCGCGAAATTACAACATTTTAACCAACTTTTGTAGGTTATGTTGACCTCGGTTGACGTTTACCTATCGCCCAGCCGCCTACAAAAAAGTCGCAAAACAATAGATTACTTCACTGTCGATTTTTCGGAATTTATTTGACGATTTCGACGTTCTTCACTGCCGATTTAGAAATATATGTTTTTCGAATATGACGAAATGTCGAATTTCATTTTGGCTAAATTTTGTAAAGGTATTTGAAAAAATTGCACGCTGAATATGTTATAAAAGTGATTTTTCCATGTTCGTGATAAATTAACCCACTCGCTTTGCATCGCTCGCTCGTAAATTAAACGTTGAAAAACTCTCACTTTTCTTAACTTGTAGAACAATCTACTATTAAATACGCCTAACATGAGGCTGAATGACGAAAATATGTAAGTATAGAGGGTGGGGCATTATATTTCGGAATTGTTTGACAGCAAATTTCTATTTAGATTTTGTAGAAGAACACTACGTGGTGATCCAATTGGCGCAACTTGGGCATTTTTTGTTGGCTCAGTTCGAAAATACTTTTTTTACCCTTTTATACGAAAGTGAAATTTTCTATCGCCCCTTAGGGGTTTCCCGAAAATATACGTTTGGTTCCCTGGTCGGTTTCCAATGGCAGTGGGAGGGAATATAATACATTGACTGCTGTTGTCATTAGTGACGGTAGGCAATTTGATTAATAATAAATCAACTAGCTTTCTGGTTTTCATATTTAAATATTTTTGAATGCAGCTGAATACAAGAGATAGTCTCATCATAAAATGTAAAAGTGTTGTATGTATAACTCTGGACTAAAACGTAATTTCCTCCATTGCATGATTACAATTGATTAGGTACTGTTCTCGGTAACGCTGGAGAATTAAACTACATCCGCGGGAGGGAATAATACATTTTCCTCCCTAGTAATATAAATAGCTATGAAAAATGTGTTAAGTAACTTTTGAAATTTTAAAACAAAATATAAATTTGATGCTGAGCAGGGACCGTTGCAAGTTGACAGGTGACTGATAAACCTAGTTGAAAACGGCTGATTGAATATGAAGACATTTGCTCAAGCACGTAACACTGAAGTCACTTCTACATTCAAGAGACCTTTATACCATGTCTTCAAATAGAAATTACATAAGGGTTGGCCATGGTAAATAAAACTAATGTCAACAGTAAGCTTTAGAGACTGCAATTTTTAAAATTTTCAATCACGATATCAGCGTACAATATAAACTTATGACAGTAACAACAGTGGTGACAGTTAATGAATTCTAAAGCTGTTGACATTACTTTTATATTCCATGACCCTTATCTAATTTGTTTTTAAACACACCGTATAAAAAACGGGTAAAATACGTATTTCATAAAATTACCGTCAACGTTCGACAATTAAATTGTTCAGGTTGCTTTCATATTTTTACTTCAAATTTCAAAATCTTATCAACATCTTTAATAATACCTATTTTAAGTTTCCGGGCAATAAAATATCTGAAATTACGTAAATTGGGTCACTATGCGCTGTTCTTTTAAAAAACTAAATAGAATTTTGTATAAAATTATTAAGAAGGCAATATTTGCATGAGAGTTTTGTACGTTTCGTCCGTCAACGCAACACCCTGTATAATGTAAAGAAGTAATGTTGGATGAGGTGAGATGAATTATAAGAAAGCCATGATGTTTATAAGACACTACTCCAGATTTTTAATAATAGCTAACATGTGACGAAGAATGGATAATTTACAAAATGTTCAATACAAGAATGCGGTAAACTTATGGGGCGTTTTTAAATTGTATTAGTACTATACCCTATACTGCATTTTTGAGTCAACCAGGCATGGTATTTTGCAATTAGGTACATTTTATTTATGTGTTTTACGCTGTTTAAATGCTGTTATCGGATTTTGGCCGTTTAGTTCAATTTCTCACTTAAAAATGTAATTTTCTGGACTTAACGCTTGTTATACCTGCACGGCAGTGCAACCCTATGCTAGCACATCGTTTAAAACAAGCAAATTGAAATAAATAAATAATTATTATGAACCAATATCGTCTAATAAAGCTATTTGGCACCCTATCGAGGTCAGTAATTCAGTAATTGAGATACCACAAAGTAATTCAATTGCCTCGAGTAATTTCAATAACCACAGGTAATTCAAATACATACTTGTAAAGTAATTTAAATACTTTAGAGTAATTTAATTACAGAAAAGTAATTGAGTAATTGAATGTAGTAATTAATTACTTTCAAAAAGTAATTTTCAAGTACTTTTTAACAAAAATGGAAATTCCCAATTACAATTACCACAATTTGAAAAGTAATTCAATTCCTAGACAAATACACAGAAAGAAATTTAATTAGTAATTTAATTACAAAGTAATTAATTACTGCCCAGCTCTGCATGCTACTATACTCTCTTAACATCGCTGATAATTGATTTGGAAGTCTGCCTGGTTTTAGGTAGAGTTCCTGTATATAATAAGAAAGAGTCGAGTCATTGGTGCAACCTATTGTGATTGGTTGGATCCACAAACCAAGGAGTACTTGAATATTAAATATAATATAACAATCACATTACATTTAAATTTGACATAAGCTATTCGAATGCCTTATTTTAGATTATTTTGACATTACTTTTGACGTTAGTTTACAATTGTTCAACATATATACTGTAACGGCCTGGCGATCAGGCAGCTGCAGACTTATGAGTCACCGCCGCCGAGACGGTCTTGGAGCCAGCTGCGGGCAGATGAGTCATGCTCCAGACGCCTCGAAAAGCGACCTTGCAGCCAGATGCAAGGGATGACTCACGCTTTCGGAAACGCGCTCGGGGTCAACACACGCGAATGCCGGAACATACGAGTGAAGTCTGGATTGTTCTAGAAGGAAATTATTCTGCCATATAAATACGCGCCGCCGGATAGACAGGGCAGTTCTCCGGCAGTTCTCATCAGTCTCGAAGCGCGTAATATAAATGAACCCGTATATATAACCATATAAATCCTTAATGTTTAAGTCGTGAATAAATAGCCACATAAATTAATTGATGTTTAATTCAGCGCATATAAATAAATAGTGTATCGTTGTTAGAAATAGTTCGTAGTTTAAGTAATTCGTGTGTTTGTAAATAATAATAATTACTCGTTGTAAATAAATGTTTAATGCAAGAAGCGTCGTATAAATTTTAAATAGCCCGAACGTAAAAACGTAACAGTGGCGTCAGGTGTCGGGTTATACCAGGGGCTATAAAAAAATTATTGAACAAACATTAAATAAATAAATAGTTTAACAAGTTCCGATAAAACGACGGTCGGACAAATCAATTTAAGTGTGTAGTGCGGATGCCTTTGACGAGATCCAAGATGGAAGCCCAATTAAGCCAACTTTTCCAGCTGATCCAAGTTGGCCAGGATAAGGCAGAAAAAGCACAAGAGGATCTTAAGGAAGAGCTGAAAGAGTTGAAAGTTGGCCAAGATAAGGCAGAGAAGGCGCAAGAGAAGGCAGAAAAAGCACGGGAGGAACTTAAGGAAGAGCTGAAAGCCGCGCAAGAAAGTCCAAAAACTTGAGGAAAAATTGAAAGTCACTCAAGAAAACCTCAAGGATGAACTTAAGGAGGAACTGAAAGCGAGCCATGACGAGCTGGCAGGGGAGATAAAAGATATTCAGGAAGAAATGGAGAGAAAGATGGCCGGAGTTTAGGGTGACATGCTGGAGCTGCAGGAACGATTTACCAAGTCACGAAGTGGCCAAGGCCAACCAACTCCTTTTGAATCTGCTGGCTTCTCTTCTCCTCTTGCAGTGAATCAGCCTACTTTACCGCAAGTTGCTGCCCCTCAGGTTGCTCTGTCCCAAGATACTGCCCCAGTGAGGCCCGCAACGTCTGGCTTGCACATGAAACTGCCCTCTTACGGTGGGAAAACGCCATGGTCAACATACCTGAAGCAATTTGAAGCCGCAGCCGTCGCTAAGACGGACAAGAAATTAACTTTATTTATCTTGATGAAACTTGAATATATAAGAATGGAAGCCAAGTGCGTATGTGGGTGCATTATGAAGATTTTAAAGCAAATCCTAAAAAGTTAAAAATAAGAGGAAAAGATTCACAGTGTTACATGCTGGATGTAATTTAGGTTTTCTGGATGGGTATAGTTTTCTTTTAGATAGTAAGGTAGAAGACCGAGACTATCATAAAACTATGAACGGCGAGACATTTATGAATTGGATTGTTAATCAGTTGCTTCCAGCAATAAACAAGTTGAATGGGAAGTGTGTTGTAATAATGGATAATGCTCCACATCATTCTGTAGTCCTCGACAAACCACCTACTGTTTCTTCAAAAAAATTGAAAATGGCAGATTGGCTGACTCAAAATAAAATTGCGTTTAATGAAAACAGCACCAAACACCAACTTTGGGAAATTATAAGTCCACTGATTAACACCACCAACAAAAAATATGTTGTTGATGAATTTCTATCCCAACATGGGCATGCCGTTCTTAGGCTGCCTCCTTACCAGTTCCAGTAAGGTGAAGTTGAGTAACTGGGACCTAGTTTTACAAGATTTCAACTTTATTGGTTAGCCAGGACCATGATTTTTAGAGAATCGATTTAAAATTTTACCTGTAGCTTACTCAGACATATATGTAAATATGGTGAAAAACTCAAGATAGTGATTAAATTTATTCATAGTTTTTTAAAAATTTTGTTTGATTGTCCCAGTTACCCGAAGTTTTGGGTTAACTGGAACAGTCGCCTCTATTTTGAATTAGGTGTAGATGTTAAATGCTTCTGGGTAGTATTAGTAGTAGTTGTGGGGATACTAAAGTCTAGCAAGTAGGCCACCATAGGCCCTTTTTGCCAACCCCATGCCATCCCCTCAACCACCTTCATTATCGTCCTCTTCGATGGGCTCTTCTCGCTGCTTAAACCTTCCTGATTTTCTAATGAAGATCAGAATTTCGGCCCAGGATAGGGAGTTCAACTCTTCCATTCGAAGCGTAGGTGCTCCAAAGGTTCTATAACTCAGCCGCTGGTACGCTTCGCATTCTCCCAAGTAGTGAAAGGACGATTCCTCATCCTTCCCACACCTGGGCAAATGGGATCTTCCTCTACTCCTATCAGTGTTAGGTGTCTCTTTAGTTTATAGTGGCCTCTCAAGGTCCCCATCAAAAGATTTGTGGTTCTTCTGCTCCTTCCCATTAGCCAGACCGATTTCTTTAAATCAAATCCCGCTAGTGGTTCTTTGCCTGACGACAGCCCCTGCATCCTCTCCACTTTTCCTCGCTGGTCTTGTAGGCCTACCCGGTTAGGGCTGCTGAGACCTGCTGCCTTGTTCCGGTCCAAAACAAGTTTCCCCGGCTCCGAGTTTGGCTAGTTCGTTCGCCTTCTCGTTGCCTTGGACCCCTGTGTGTCCCGGGACCCAGATGAGCTCGACGTCCTTTTCCCTTGCCAATTCGGCTAAAGCATCTCCACATTCCTGGACAAGAGCTGATCTTGTCCTGGCCGAGAAGATTGCTTTTAGTGCGGCTTGGCTATCGGAGCAAATATAAATTTTTTGCTCTGGGGATATCCTGACCTCGTTCCTTGTTGCCACCGATAGGATGGCATAAACTTCTGCTTGGAATACCGTGGTGAATCTTCCTAAAGCATAGCTTTCTTGTACCTCTCGGCCTTCCATATAAATTCCTGCTCCAGAGGATTGCCTTTCCGCCACTCGAGAACCATCCGTGTAGCATATCAGGGCATTCGACTGGAGCTTAACCCTTTTTTGCTCCCACTGTTCCCTTGTTGGGATAGTGAGAGAGAATCTTTTTTCCAACCTTAGCCGGTCCTCTGCTTCGGTTACCCTGTAGGCATGGCCCGTGCGAACTCCCTGATCATTCCATAGCCCCGTATCCCGCATCCTGAGGTGGGTAGCCATGGCCTCTCTCTTTATCCAAGTGTCGAGGAAATGATGTATAATACAGTAGGTTGAAGAAAAATTTGTTTTATTAATAAGAAGTTTATAAAAAGGCTTTGAACGCAAATATTAAACAAAAAAACTGTATAAACACAAATATAAGTGACAATTTAATGCATACACTAAAAATCCCATAAGCCGCGGATTTTTTGTCACTATGACAGCAGCAAAAGTTAGCCCTAACTTTTCCAGCGACAAAACGGAGCCTATCTTTTAAAACGGTCTAATTTTAAAATAATTTTTGCCTTGTTTGTTAATTTAGTGACTTCTAAATTACCTAATATGTAAATTAAATATGTATTCTTTAAATTGTCGTACCGAATTACACTCAAGCTTTTTTTTATCGAAGTAAACTTAACATTTATAATTCGAGTTTCCTTGCTATTGGGCAATTCAACTCAAAAAACTGCCAGAAAAAATTACTCGTCCTTCGGACTAGAAATTTTTTCGGAGGCAGTTTTTTTCGTTAAATTGCCAAGCAAAAAATTCTCATTAAAATGTCAAGTTTACTTCGACAAAAAAAGCTCTGGTGTAATTATAAGTGAAAATTATTGTATCTAACTGCCAGTAAGTACTTAAGTAATATATTTTTCCAGTTCTAGTACATTAAATATTTCCCTTTTATTTACAGGTGTATGGGGAGCTATTAGTTTTAGTATGTCTTTTTCCTCATACCAGAATTCATCAACACTGGTTGGCCACCTCCAATTAGATCCATATTTTCCATATTTTTCCATGCACGATATTTTTACAGTTTTCCCATTCCGTTCCCATTCCGTTAGATTTTGCGTCAGTCTGTGTCAAAACTGACGCAAAATCTAACCTGCTAACCTCGAATTTGACATAGACTTACAGTCTTGCCAATTTCAAGTAAAATTTTAGATTGCATTATGGGAAATTCAAAGCATACTAGATGTAATTCATTTTAAGACACCCTGTATTACTCTCCCGGGAAAATAAAGGTTATTGTAGAGAATGACCACAAAATCATTCTCTACAACTCCTAGAATTTTGTCATCACCTTCATCTGATTCAGATACCGGAATTGACATGTCCGTATCACTGGATGAGCTCTCTGCAATGCGTGGCGGAGGTTGTTGCTTCTTCTTTTTTGCCTAGTCTTTCTGCTTTTTTTTCTTCAATTTCTTTTTTACGCAGTTCTTCAGCCTCTAACTTTTGTAAAAAATCATCTCTGGTTATTATTTCTGCTGCTGTACATATTCTTCTGCGTTTCACAGGAACTTCTTGGGTAGTGTTTGGTTTAACATAGCTTAGTAAAACATCTTCAAAGCGTTGGTTCTGCGTCTGTTCCCTAGGTGTAACACCTAAAGGCTCTTCCTCTTGTGTTGTATCTGGGTTATTTACTCTAGGCTTATCAACACTTTCTTCTGTTGTATCATCTGGATTGTTTACCTTTTTTAAGTTTTCATAGTTTTTTAGATCTTCAGGTTTACAAACTGCTTTACTTATTGCTTCATAATTTATAGGACTGCCGTTTGGAGAAATAATGGTTTCATCATATATACCAGCCTTTTTAAAACAGTTGATAATCACACTATTTGGCATTTCTTCATAAATCTTATTTAAAATATCTACAAATAATGGCTTTGGAATAATCTTACGGGGATTTTGCCTTTGCCACTTTACCAACTCTTGATCCTACCTACACTTCAAGGATTTGTTGACTGCAACATCGAGAGGCTGAAGATAATGAGTAGTATGTGGAGGCAATTTAATAATGTGCACATCATTTTCTCGTGCTTTCTTTATCACCTTGCTATTTATATAACTTAGATGACCGTCAAAAAAGGCACCGATGGTAAGAAGCAGTTTGTGAACCACTTTGTAAAAATGTATCTGTCCATCCATCCTCGTTTGCTTGCTGAGTATGCCGTTTGGTTGTGAGTATTCTTACTGATCCATGGCTCCAATACATTTTTTCCTTTGAACACACAAAGTGGCGGTAGCTTTTGCCCAGTTGCCGAAATACACAACAATACGGAGGTGTTCCCTCTTTCACAGCTTCCTGTCATGCGTATTGATCTAGCACCTTTTGCACCTACAATTTTGGTTTTGCTTGCATCATGGCCAAAAGAGGTTTCAACACAATTGAAAATTAGGTGCGATTTATTTTCAAGTCCTAAAGCTTGTATCTTACTGTCTACCAAATCATAAAAGCTATAAATGATAAATGGATTGATTTGAACCATTCTTGCTGCTTCTACAGCTTGTGGTTTTTTGATAGACATATTATTTCGTTTACAAAATGATATAAACCACGCTTCCCCCGGTCTTCCGTTTTTAAAGCGGGTTTCTAGATTATTTTCTTGAATGTAAACCGCAACCACATCTAAAACTTCACGTCTTGACAGAACGAACCCTCATTTTTCCATAACCTTCAAGTTGTCGGCGAGTTCCTTTTCTTGTTCTTTGGTAAACTGTAATTTTCCTCCTTCACCTTTTTCCTCTTCTGCTACGCATCCTTTTCCTCTTGTTCCTCTTACATAATGCATCAACGTTGATCTCGGAATGTTACAGAATTTTCCTGCCGCTCGCATTGTTCTTCGTCTTTCTTTCACATCTTCAACTGCTAACTCGAACTCCCTTCGCGTGTAACGATTACCAGCTCCTTTTTCAGTTTTTCTAACGTAAGTTCTGCCTATGTTCGATGGCTAGAAAAAACATACAACTCACATATCATCTACGGGTAACTGGGTCACACCGGTCCCAGTTCCCCAATACACATGTTCCAGTTACCCCTTTTTATATAACAGTTATGGCCAACTGAGACACCCGGTGTAACATAACCTCTAAACAGGTACTACTAATGTTTGTTGGTATTTACACTAAGAAATAACTTTCAACTTACCTACAGCGCAATAGTTAAATTAATACAATTACAATTGTGATTTTTGGCTTGCACCTTAATGAAGCCAGCACGCACTTGTAACTCCACATAACTGAGTCATCTAATTGAGGGCGGGAAAAGTACGCACATTTGACAGGAACACTGTACCACGTTGCCGGTACTTTAAGCTTCCTTAACGTAAATATTTGGAACTGTTTTCTGTTAAGGTAGTAGATTTAGGAACTAAGGTCCCACTTACCCCGTGATCCCAGTTACCCAACTTCACCTTATAATCCCATAGAATTAGCATGGGCATTTGCAAAAAACTATTACAACAAGCATATACAATCCCAACCTTCATTCAAAGATAATGTTCACAAGTTATGGTGTACCCCGAAGACCAAAACGCAAGACGCAGAAGAGGAGAGACCTTGTGGCACGGCGTACCTGCCTTACATCCGAGGCACGACAGAGAAAATCGGAAGAATCCTTAGAAAATGTAACATTAGGACAACCTTTACCACGGATAGAATAATCCAGTCCATACTGAGGAATCCTAAAGAGTACATCCCTTTGGAAAACCAAGGAGTCTACGAGATACCGTGTCGGGATTGCGATAGCAGCTACATAGGCCACACCAACCGGAGAATAAAGGCACGCAAGGAGGAACATCAGAATTATGTTAAGAAGATGGAACACACTTCTTCGCTAGTGCATCATATATGGGGTACTTCGCACAAGATTGATTTCGACAACACCAAGAGCATTGCCAGCGTCGAGCACAAAGACGCATGCATCATACGAGAAGCCATCGAAATCGTGAAACGTCCGAATTGTATGAACACCCGCGACGACACAAGCCGATTACCTGCATCGTGGTTACCGACGTTACTACAAGCAACGGCCGGCCATTCTCTACGAACACCAGCCATCCGTTCTAGTATAGCAGTACAGCTCCCTCGATGCTAGTTGCCACAGTAATTGATAAACAACCTATTCAGTCAGCTGTACATCAAGTTGACAGTCCGTCGTGTTGTCGTATAACTAGAAGCCAAACCAGGACTACAAGGACTTGAAAATGACGAATGTGATTTCGTCGAAACGTCGTCCAACCCCAAACGCAATTCAAGATGTTCTTCAACCAGTTGAGGAAATCTTCGAATTTATTAAGCGGTATGACACCCTGAAATGTTTACCTTTAATACATATCAGCCGCGAAAACCTTCGTAATAATATATATATATATATATATATATATATATATATATATATATATATATATTTGTAGGCCCTTGGCTTCTTGCACCACTTTCCTCCATTTACTTCTATCCTTTGCTTTTTCTTCCCATCTTTCAATTTCTAGTGTTTCTAAGTCTTGCAGCACTTCTTTCTTCTACTCTAGTTTTGGCCTTCCTCTTCTTCTCCTTCCTCCAACTTCAGCTTTCCATATACGCTTCGGTATGGCGTATAGCTCTCAGTAATTTTTTCGTACACTAGCATTGAAAGAGCTACTTTGCCGTACAATTTATTAATCAGAAAGTTGCACTTTGCGGTATTCGTACGGCAAAGTAGTATTTTGCGGTATTCGTACGGCAAAGTAGCACTTTGCCATACGTTTCCTTAGTTACAACACATATAATATTACATTACATTAATATTAATCTACTTATTTGCTATATACGAGGATAAATTTAGTATTCCGTTTTGTATGCTAGTGTACGAAAAAATATTGTACGAAACTCGTATGAAAGTGGCTTTTCCATACTCGTCTCGAAATTCCGGACTCGGCCTAACGGCCTCTTCCGGAAACATCTCACTCGTACTGAAAAGCTCCACTTTCTATACTTGTAACGTAAATTACTATTACAGAGCAAATGTGGAAGAACAGTTTGCTCATTGTGAAACACTTATTAAAAATGACTGGATGAAATACATGAACACTTGAGTATGGCGGATATTCCTCCAGTCATAATATCGTTAACTGAATCTGATACTGATGAGTCCGACATGGAATTCTCTTCAGATTCTGAAACAACAGACTGATTGTGGAAATATTAAGGTATCCACTATAAAATTCTTATTCTCTCTCTATCTGTAGCACTACAGCCCTAGGTACGTTTTGGCTTAAAGATCAATACTTACATTTCCAATTTGTAACTTTGTTTAATAATACTTTTCTACTTTTGACATAAACCATCGAACATAACCTATCTTTATTTATCATTACTTTAGTCACTAGCTTTGAGGTACATTCCATAAAACAGTTACTATTATAAGTACACTCAAGAAATTTTAAAACAATTATTTTTGACAGCCCAAGAGTTTCGTGAACAGAGTTTAGCAAAATTGGTTTTCATAACCTCTTTGTTCGACATATGTCAAACGTCTAATTTGGATCAAAAATTTATCAAATTAGCTGTTTGCCCAATTCTTATGCTGAGTTCGGTAATGTACCTCTACCAACTCCTTTTGCTAGCAGAAAGAGATCGATAACCATCGGAGCGGGTGGAAGTGAGATGAATGAACGATTTTGAGGAAACAGAGCTGTCAGAGGTACCTTTCCGAACGCAGTTTTAGTAAAATAGTATATGATCTCTCCTCCTACCTTGTTAAAGGACAAATACGTCAAAATTACATCAATGCACCCTAATATCACCAATACAAATTTGGTCTATATTTAACAATTCACAGGTATTTTATTAAAAAAGTATATTTTATACAGGTCAGGTAAAACAAAAAAAGGAGCTTCTACCGCTGGCAGTATTACTAGATGTGCTAGAGTGGGACGCTGCTTTCATAGAAAAATTATTCTCGGAATCACTCCCAGCAGGGTTAAGTTTAGTACACGTCATGTAGGAGGTTCGGGTATGTCTCGATAGGCTTCGTTTCCATATTATGAAAACGAAGCCTATCGAGACATACCCGGTGCATGAACATCTAAGATCGAAACTATGCTCATTATATGAAAACAACTGCATATTTGATAAGTTCGAGTGCTGCTGGATTAGAAACGACTCAGACAGAATTTCTTGGAAGAATTTATCACTCCAATCGTGAAATCCTCGAAACGTAAGGAGGTGCTTTCGTTCTACTCCTTGCCCGAATTCTAGGAATGGAAGGCCAACACTGCCAACCATCACACTTATAATGTCAAGTACTGCAAAGGTTAGGTTACTTCGTCCTCGCAAGAGGAGAAGGAGTTCTTTTCGAACATGACCCGTCACCGAATTCGGTTCCGCTATGCCGAGCTGTTGCCAGCACAATGTGGTAGTCATCTTATTAGATGACGACCATATTGTGTTGGCGTTCAGCAAAAAATATGTTGACCATCGAAAAGAATGTCTTCTCTATACCAAGGATACAAAATTTGTTTCGTACACAGATTTTGTAAATTTGGAGTTAGTTTTGTTCTCCAATGCTGACAATGTAAGGTTCATTCCGTGCAGAATGTTTGATAGGACAACGTTTGTACGGAAGTCAAGCAAAAACAGAACGAAATCAGTGAAGACTGTTTAGATTTTTGCTTGCGGTTACATAGACCGTCTTCATTATCACAATTAACAAATCTCATTTCAGCGTCGTTGTTCTCATCTAAAACGTTGGTGATTAAAACGGAAGACTGTAATACTAAATAAAACCTTACCCTCGACGTTATGCCTCGATCGTCTCCGCCTGTAACTACTGTGCGATGCTGATGAGACCATCAGGATCGCACAGAAGTTACAGGCTTTCGAGTTCAGGGGGATTAGCTTCAGGAATTGGTTCCGGTTTTGGCTGAGATTCTGGAGGCGTTCCATTTTTAGAATCTGTAAAATTCGGTTCTGGGTCGTTATTGGTATTGCTACAATGCCTACGACCCTTCTTTTTATTACTCTTGCCTTTCTTTCTCCTCTTCTGCTGCGATGATTCAGATTTATCTCGTCTACGTCGCGATTTTGACTTGGACCTGAAAGTAGCACTCGAAGCATTGGTCGTGTAGAAGCTTCTAGTGCTGGCAATTGTACTGGCTGTGCTAGAGAGGAACGTCCTCTTCCTTTTTTGAAATGCAGCCCCCAGACTCTGTTTAGATCAAAGGGCGGACTTGCTTTTTTGAGGCATTCTTAGTTAATGTGACAGTTGCGAAAATTTACCTACGAAAATATAAAATTGTGTTCGGTTTTTTGCTAACAAAATCTACAGGCACAAATGCATTACTTAAAATTTGAAGATACTTACAATATAGCTTCGAGATACTTAAATTTGTCCAATTGGAAGTAAAAGAAAATATAAACCTTCCATTTCAATTACTTTGTACAGAAAACAATTTTGATTGTTAATTGAAACAAAATGTTGCCATATGAAATAGTTTACACAGCAAACTGTATTTCATATGGCAATGTACAAATTCGCAGTATGCGTTATACATCATTGCTATACCGTGCTTTCGTAAAGTAGTGGATAAATTCGTTAAAAATTCAAGGAATAGCTTTTGGAAAAAAAATCTGGGACCCGTCGATTTTTATTTTTATTTGCGCATTTTTTTAAAATAAAATCTATACATACAGGGTGACCCGCGTAGGAGGTATGAGGTCATCGAGGTTTTTTAAAATGGCAACTCCCTTTTTTATTACGGAGTTTGAAACAACGTCTTTTTTTTTACTTACGTTAAGTTGATTTTTAAGTATAGGTCACCAGCAACGGGGTCGGGCAAGCATGCGTTTTCTAATACAAAATACTTTTTATAATCCATGGGAAACGGATGAAGACAATAGAAAACTGGAATGGAGGTGTATTCATAACTGCAAGGAAGATCTGCAACCTTTGGTATGCGGACGACACCATAATCCTAGCTTCAACCGCTTTTAAGTGTTCCCTAATAACTGTTGACAGCAGGACCGCTACCACCATATTTAAACCTGACTGGAAATATTTAATATATATGAATGACCACCCTTAGCTAAAATGAAAACACTACAACTACAAAAAGTTCATTAGATATTTTAACTAAATCACAAAATGAAGGTTATTACAGACCTCAATGTTTCCAATCGCAATCTACGAATGTAAAATGTTGACCGTCAACGCAAGCGGATTGAAGGTTTTGAAATGATATGCTACTGCAGAATGCTGTGGATTTCATGGATCGACCACATGACAGATGTAACAAGTAATTAAAATAAAACTTCGTCAGAGTAGGCCAGGAGAAAAGGAGACTTATAGACCATTCAGAAAACATCTTAATTTTTTTTAAGTTGGTGAACGAGAATGCTGAAAACAAGGCTCTACGTGACAAAATTCAAATGAGGATACAAATTCCAACAACACGAGAGCCATCGATCAATTGACCCTGGACAAGGCTATCCAATTTTGTCGTACCAGTTAACAAAGTAAACAGCAAAACCTGCAGTTCCAACAAGATTCGGTTAGTGAGGTAAATTGTGCGAGTAAAGGTGAATATACCACAAGTAAAACTACTAATAAACCTGTGCATGACTTCAAAACTAATAAAGTAAAGAGCAGTAGCACGGATAAGTTTGAATGCCGAAGCTGTCTAAAAACGCACGGTCCTCGCGTATGCCATGCATTTGGGAAACAGTGTAGCAAATGTGGAAACTTAAACCATTTCGCTATTGTCTGTAGAATTAGAAATATAAAAATATGTAAAGGGCTTTATTCAAAACTTCCGTCGCAGTTGACGTGACACAAAATTGAGCAAAGCTGTATTTTCGGTAAACATATATTCGTTTAGCAAAATCACGGTTAAGCGCAATGTTTTAATATTGTTGACATAATATTCTATCTTGAGTTACTCAGAATTAAGGACGGATGGAACAACCGAGAAACCAGGAAATTTCCAGATGAGCACGGGCCCAGCGGTCCGCTTTCTGCAATCAAAAGCGATTGCCAAGGCGGCATTGTTCTGTGCTAGTTTATAGTTTTATGAGGATACTTTCATAAAGACAACAAGTGGGCGTTGTGATACTAAATAATTTAAAAAATCGAAGGAAACTGTGGGTAAACATATCTTCACGCTTCTAATAATACTCAATGATATTCGAACTAGTGCTTGCGAACGAGCCCGAACATTGGATTCCTTTGTTTCCCGGTGAACCACCGCTGACTGCTCCACGCCCACGCTGGCAATTCTTGAGCTCCAGGTTTATTTAACGTAATGCACTTATTTGTTGTTAATTTTTGTCTTATACAACAGTTATCCTATATTTGTTGATTCCCATTTTTGGCAAATTAGTACTTTTATGTAGTCCTCAGTTCAAGCAAAAATAAACAGAATTTTATTTTTTAAGGTGCTCACCCTGTATATATTTGTATGCAATTGTACCAGTTTCATGCGAGGTAGATATATAATATGTATGCAAAATATCGTCTTCCTCCGAAAAATAGTTTTTGAGCAATACTGCCAACAGACAGACAAACAGACAGACAGACAGACAGACAGACAGACAGACAGACAGATACACAGACAGACAGGCAGAGAGACAGAGAGATAGATGGACAGACAGACAGACAGACAGTCAGACGAAATTAAGAACAGCTCTTTTTCGTCATCTAGGGGCCTTGAAACGTGAAGATCTGAAGAAATCTGGGAAGGTGATTTTTTCGTGATCACAACACTTCTTTCGTCTTTCAGATGAGGGAAGTAAACATCTGGTGTGACGCATGCACACAACTTCCTTTTACAGTGATCTTATAATTAGTCCAAAATTTTGCTTTTAATTTTTAAGCATGTGTCAAAAAATTTCAAAAATCACAAATTCTACAGAAACCGTACAAAATAGAGTTAGTTGAAAAGAAAAATTTTCACATATAATCTCATACGAGCATTAATTCTTTCCGGAAATTTTTTGAGTGCGGTCCAACAACGTCGTATTAATTTGCACGAGCGGGACGCGAGGGCAAATTAGAACGTTGTTGGAATGCACGAAAGTAATTTCCGGATATGAATTAATGCTGGAATGCAGATTCGGTAAGAAAATCGTAACGCCACAAACCCTCACAGTTAGGTTGGTCTACCTACAAAAAATTTCCAAGAAATTTTTTTATTGTCTTGGTTACGGCTCGTGAACTAATTTTTCTATTGGTCATTAATGAGTGTCGTACGATTTTCTCTAAAATTTTAAGCTGAATTCAAAAATGTAATAATACACCGGGTGTTCTATTTAAAATAGGAGTTAATAAAAAAACAAAAAACAAAAGAACCTCATTTTAGACGTATTCAACTAGAAAATCACTTATCTCACATTATACTCTAAAGTATTTAAATTACTTTACAAGTAATTGAATTACCTGTGGTAATTGAAATTACTCCAGGTAATTGAATTACTTTGTGGTATTTTAGTTACTGAATTACTGACCTCGATAGGGTGCCAAATAGCTTTATTAAACGATATTGGTTCATAATAATTATTTATTCATTTCAATTTGCTTGTTTTAAACGATGTGCTAGCATAGGGTTATACTGCCGTGCAGGTCTAACAGGCGTTAAGTCCAAAAAATTACGTTTTTGAGTGAGGAATTGAACTAAATGGCCAAAATCTGATAACAACATTTAAACAGCGTAAAACACATAAATAAAATGCACCTAATTGCAAAATACAATTTAAAAACGCCCCATAAGTTTACCGCATTCTTGCATTGAACATTTTGTAAATTATCCATTCTTTGTGTGTTAGCTTCGATTATTATTAAAATCTGGAATGTTGTCTTATAAAAAGCGCGACTTTCCTATAATTCCTCTCACCCCATCCAACATTACTTCTTTACATTATACAGGGTGCTGCGTTGACGGACGAAACATACAAAACCCTGATGCTAATTACAAGGCATTCAAATATTGACTTCTTAATGATTTTACACAAAATTCCATTTAGTTTTTTAAAAGAACAGTACATAGTAACCCAATTTATGTAATTACAGATATTTTATTGCCTGATTCAAGACAAGAAACGGAGACAAAAAAGGCACTCTTTAAAACACTGGGTAAGAAAAAGAAAGAATATGAAATACATAATACAATAGTGCAGAAGATACTAAAAGAAATAGGGAATCTTGGAAAATTAATTAGAGACAACGTTACTACTAAAAAGGAAATAAAAGAAGTAGGAGTAAAACTAATGAATCTTAAAGAAATGATCCTACTACAGGGTGTACCTACTCCAATAGAAGAAGTAGCAGTGGAAGAATTAGTGAAGGAAATGACCAAAACAAGGAAAGAGGCAAAAAAGGCTAATGCTGCTGATCAGACAACCCAAACAGAGAAGCTGCTAAGTGAAGAGAAGCATAGGAAAATCGAAAACATTAAAGAAATTATTAAAAACGATTTAAGCTCTGCCCAGATAGAGGAACTGATCATAAAAAGATGGCCGGATGAGGTGTATATGAAGACTAGCATGATAAAGGAAGAATCAACACCCACGTTTGGTAAAAACATGGTGGTTGTGATGAAACCAGGAAATCAAAAGGCAAACCCAGCGATACAAAAAATCTTAAGATGCAACCCCAGACTCGAGAAAACGGTACTGCAAGATAGTGGCACAAACCTAAACCCAATATGCGGCATCACCACAAACAGTGTAGCTACATATGGAGTAGAGGCTAATAAAGAGGAAAACATATACACGTACGTGATCATGGCAAAAAGTCAAGACAAAAGAGATACGGAGGTTCAAGAACTTATTGAGGCGATCCAGCGAACAAGCACAATGACAACAAAACAAGAGATCTACGAACTAGTATGTATAATAGATAAAGATATTAATGCTACGCATATGAGGAAAATTATGGAGTATGCGCTAAAACACAGTGAACTAAAGATAAATATACACATCAATTCGGGAAGAAGAGACGAGTATAGTAACATACAACAGACACAGAAAAATAACGGTGAGAATATGGAAAAAGTCAGAAAAAAGAAAGCGCACAATGCGCAAACTATTATCATAGCGCCAACAGAGGGTAGTAGTTATGCAGATATCATCAAACAGATGAAGGAGAAGGTAGATATAAAGGATGTGAAGCTGGAAAGTCTTACTAAAAATGAGAAGGGAGAGATAAGGGTCAAGATAAACAGTCACAAAGAAGAAAAAGTCAGAGCTTTCAGTAATACACTAACAGATAAAATAGGAAATGTGGCAAAAATAAGATTAAACACGCCAAACAAAACGATAATGTTGCTAGATGTGGATGAAACTGTAACCAAGGAAGAAATAGAGGCAGTCATTGAGAGAGAGGGAAAAACCAAAATAAATGACACAAATCACAATATAGTCCTGTCACTAAAAACCACACAGAGTGGCTACAGAAGTGCCTTCATAACATTAACCGATAAAATGGCAAATGAACTGATTGGAAAGAAACTAATTGGAGAAGGGTGGAACAGATGGAGGGTGAAAGAAATGCTATCTCCTCCACGCTGCTATAGGTGCCATAGAATTGGACACATGGCTCGAGAATGCAAAAATAGCAATGTAGAACTATGCCATAAATGTGGAGAGATGGGGCATAGACTCAAGCAGTGCACGAATCAACCGGCATGCTATATATGCAACACTAAAGGACATAAGAGCGAATCGATGACATGTCCTGCCTACAGAAAACTAGTAGCCGAGATGAGGACGAAGGGAGAGCAGATATGCAAACTATAAAGATATTACAACTAAATGCAAACAGAGACAGGGGGCGATGGGAATGATCACATATAACTGCGAGAAAATGGAAGTAGATGTTGCAATTATCTCTGAACCAAACAAGAAAATGGTCGCAAACAATAAATACTGGATTGTTGGAAAAAAGAGTGATGCTGCAATATATATACACACTAAAACAATGAAACCAAAAAATATAGGTACTGGAAATGGCATGGCATGGGCTACTTTCGAAGGAGTAACTATAGTTTCAGGATATATATCGCCGAATACAACAATCGAAGAATTTGAGAGATATCTTGTAGAATTACAACTAGCTGTTAAAAACAAGAAATACCTGCTACTAGGTGGTGATTATAACGCAAAGGCACAACGATAGAAGATAGGAGAGGTCAGATGATGACCGAATGGCTGGATAGTATGAGCTTGATCACCCTGAACAGAGGAAGGATACCGACTTTTGACAGAAACGGAAATACCTCAATAATCGACATTACGGCCTGCACGGAGGACATGCAGAGCAGAGTCGAAGATTGGTATGTAGACGTGGATGACGAGAATCTGAGTGATCATAATAGTATATATATAACGCTCTTGAAACAGAAAAATAGAGATAAGGCAATAAAAAATCACGTCGGCGTCGGAAGAGGATGGATTTTCGATTCCAGCAAGACTGAAAACCTGATACAAGATATCATTCAACAAACAGAAGCATCGACATATGCCAATAGTGAGGAGGAATTATCCAAAATAATACAAAGAGCATGCGAAAATAACTACCGCAAAAAAGGAAGTGGAAAGAAGACAAGGGGAGTGCACTGGTGGTCGCAGGCAATCGCAGATAAGCGCAAAGAATGCGTCAACTTGAGAAGAAGATGCACAAGGGCGCGCACAAATTTGAATATTGAAGAGCAGGAAAGACAGAGGCTACTAGGGAAGTACAAAACCACAAAGAGGGAATTAAAATCAGAAATAAGAAATGCCAAAAGGAAATCCTGGGAGGAACTATGCAAGGAAGTAGAAACTGATGTATGGGGTAAGGGCTACCGCATCGTAACTGGAAAACTAGGTGCAAGACCTATAGCTGAGATAGATGATGATGAGCAACTGAGAATAGCGCACGAACTCTTCCCAACTCACGAGATAATAAGGTGGGAGCGACTAAACGTTACGATAAATAATATCCCACAATGCACAATTGAAGAAATTATGGAGGCTGGACGAAAGATCAGAGCCAGGAAGGCGCCAGGCCCGGATGGCGTACCGCCGGATGTTGTCAAAATGATAGCGGAGAAAGCACCAGCGGTGCTCCAAGGGGTATTTTACAGTCTAATTAATAATGGAAGATTCCCGATAAAGTGGAAAACAGCTAAACTTTTACTGTTAGAGAAAATTAACAAGGAAGATGATACAAAAAAATATAGACCCCTGTGCCTTTTAAACTCAGTTGGAAAACTGTATGAACATGTAATAAGTATGCGACTAAAGAAGGAGATAGAAGAAAAAGGAGGGCTACATGAAAATCAATATGGCTTTCGTGAAGGAAAGTCGACAATAGATGCGATACAAAAAGTCAAAGAACTGAGTAAGGAAACTGCGAGGCATCCAACGATTAAGTACGCCATATTGATAACCTTAGATATTCAGAACGCATTTAACAGTATACCATGGAAGGGAGTAATAGACAAGCTCAGGGAATTGCAGATACAAGATTACTTGATCCGAATACTGAGTGATTATCTGCAGGATAGAAAGATATATGTCGGCGGTACCAAAGAAATGCCAATGACTTGTGGTGTTCCACAGGGTTCTATTTTAGGCCCGCTTCTGTGGAACATATATTACGATGACCTTCTCAGACTGGAAATGCCAAGTGGAATCACCAGCATCGCATATGCGGATGACCTGGCTCTAGTGGTTAGAGGCAGAGATAAGGAAGAGCTAAAGGAGAACGCCGAGTGGGCGGTTACGAGAATCGAGGATTGGCTGGAGGACAAGGGATTAAAACTAGCACCTGCCAAAACAGAAATGGTAATATTAAATGGTAGATATACCATTAAAAATATTAACATAACAATAGGAAGGCAACGCGTTGAAAATGCACCCAGTGTAAGATACCTGGGTATAGAAATCGCAAGAAACATGTCTATGGCGGTGCATATACGTAAAAGCGTAGCAAAGGCGGAAAAAGTAGTAAACGCACTTAACAGAATCATGCCAAACATCGGTGGACCAAGCAGTGGAAAAAGAAAGCTACTAAGCAGCGTAGCAGATAATATATTGTTATATGGTGCCACAATATGGAAAGAATGGATCCGAATGAAGAGGTACAAGAAGATGGTAGAAAAAGTACAAAGGAAATACTCTCTTAAAATCGCAAGGGCTTATAGAACGGTGTCAACGAGAGCCATACAAGTGGTAGCAGGGGTAGTCCCTATCCATCTACTGGTGGAAGAGAGGAATTATAATAGAGGCCAGAATACAAGAGCCAGGAAAACAGCTTCGCGAGAAGAGACACTAAGAATATGGAAGCAAGAGTGGGAGGAGGAAGCAACAACTGGAAGATGGACTCAAACACTAATAAAAGATCTAAGTAGATGGATAGAGAGAAACCATGGGGAGATTGATTATTTCCTCTCACAGTTTCTTACTGGTCATGGATGTTTTAAGCAATATCTACATAGAATGGGTATAACAGAGAACGAAAACTGTAACTACTGCCAAAGATGCGACACGGTATGGCATACAGTTAAAGAATGCGTAAGATGGGAGGAAGAAAGAACAGGAACAATACTGAGTAGAGATTATATAACACCTGATAACATAGTGGAATACATGCTAAGAGACGAAGCTGTATGGGAAGAGGTTCACAAAACAATCACCACCATACTGAAAACTAAAGAACAAGAAGAAAGGGAAAGGTAGATAAGAGTAAAAAAAAAGCCTGATAAAAAAAATTGCATAAGAAAAAGTGTAAACAGAAAGAAAGACACAGAGAGCAGATACACAAGGGATAGCGTGCGATGAAGAAATGCCTTAATGGCGGTGTCGCCGCAGCTATGGAAAAACAGTAGGGGGGGTTTTAGCAGGTAGGCGACTGGTCGACATTGCCAGTTGAATCCGGCACTCCTGGAAGAAACGTCCAGGGTCTTTAAAAGATCTCCCCTCCTACACCGCAAAACAAAAAAAAAAGAAAAAAAAAAGATATTTTATTGCCTAAACTTAAAATCAATAGGTATTATTAAAGGTGTTGATAAGATTTTGAAATTTGAAGTAAAAATATGAAAGCAACTTGAACAATTTAATTGTCGAGCGTTGACGGTAATTTTATGAAATAAATATTTTTACCCTTTCCTTATACTGTGTGTTTAAAAATAAATTACATAAGGGTTGGCCATGGAATATAAAAGTAAAAGAGCTTCAAATAAAATAAATAACCGTAACTAAATTCAAACCTTTTAGCTGGCATAAAGATCATATAATTCCAGAAAATATCACAGTACAATAGCATACATAATTATCACAATAGTTTGCAGAAATCAGAATCGCAGGTTACTATAATTCAATAAATTACACAGAAATAATACTCACAGTTTTATATACAATTCTGCAATAATACAATTGCACACATTAAAATGGCTGAATAGCAGGCCGCTCGGCCAGCACATGTTTTGGGGCTCGGTCTCAAAGGAAACGCAAAACGCGGTGCCAAAGCGTTTGATTCTTAAATTTGTACGGCCGGAAGCTGGTGGCTCAAAGCGATCCGCACCGCTACGGCGAGGTTAGCATGCTAAATCAGGAGGAAAACCTCCGTATCGGGTCCTTTGTTGTGCTCTAATTAGGCGCCTGCATCAAGAGGGCAGTGGTTTCGAAAGGTCCAACAAAACGTAGGCCGGCAATCGTCTGCAGCGGTTGCCGTGGACACGAAGAACAATCAAATGCAGCACCTGCCTCAGAACGGCTTTTTGGTCCAAAATTTGCTTGGCTCTCTAGCGATCGAAACCGGGCGTTAAATGCCTGACACTACTTGCTGTGAAGGGGAAACAGAAGTCCAACGATAACATACAGAACTACATGGAGTCTTAGGGCTTCTAGAATACTCACCCTGGATAAAATCCATGCAATATGTGATGACTCGTGGTCGCATTCAGAATCCGCACAAAGCGTAGGCATTAACTTCCTTCTCGTGAGCTTGGGGCATCAGAACCACGTAAACGTGAAGGCTAGCATTTCACCAACAACCCAAACTAACAGCAGCTTCAATAAAAATCCACCATTGCTCTTCCAAAAATGCTAAATTACCATGCCTGCTTGACGGCTGTAAGCGGAAAAGAATGCGATCGAAGACAAAAATCTGCGCCTAAAAGATAAATTTCTATCGAGGTCGTCGCGTGCAGCGCGATCGCAGATCGCGCCGAACGCGCGGAAAATACCATCGAAAGCTAATTTTAACGGCGGCGTAAATGAAACGTAACACCTTATTTTAATGCATTTTGAAGTTGTAATAAATTTCACAAGCAATATTAAATAATCTACATTAATTTAACTTAGCTGCAATGCAATTCAAAGTGTAGCACATATTCTTGACCGGAACTACTGAATTGCTGGCCGCCAAAGTTGAGAGAGATTTGCGGGCTCAAAGGCGGACGCAAAATTAGAAACATTCGAGAATATTGACGGCGAAATTGTGCGTGGTTCTAGGCGCAATTACAAACATGCTTCTTTCTGGCTTCGTCGGGAGAAGGAGAAAACTAGCCCGAAACAACTTTAATCGCTATATCTATTAGGCATTAGGCAACTATTAAATTATCTGTAGTGCCATGATATGTGTACGTTGGGTTGCAGTCCAAAGAAGTAAGGGGCTCGTGGCTTACCTTGCATAACTTAAATTTCAAAATAGTTAGTAGACTAGAAATTATAGTTGATTTATTTGTCTTTTCTTTCCATAATAAATTGTTTTCAGAACTTTATGCACTTTGTGATTTTCACCTCACTGTCTGGCAACCGGAATGATATTTGAGAAGAAAAAATGTGTTCTCGCCCGCTTTATTCTATTTTGACAAACAAAAGCAAAATGTTGGCAAATACATACAAATCATGTAATAGCTACTTTAAGGAAACATCGAATTTAAATTAAATCGTCTAAGTTTAAATCTATGTACGTGTTCCAAATTGGGTGAGGTCGAAAGCTCTATAGCGGATATAAAAAATGTTTCGTAGATTAAGACTAACCTATGACTAATTTGGATATCGGGCCGCGAAAAGTTTAAATTACGAGCATTTGGTTGTGACTAAAAAGGTTGAGAGCCACTAGTTTACAGCAATTAAAGAAATATTTTTACGCAAATACTTAAAATAAATTAAATTGGGATGATTTAATTACTTTTGTGGAAAAAGCCATAAGTGCTCTAAATTGTTAAAATAGTATTAAAACTTGAACTTAAAACCATGATAATAAATTAGGCCTATTTAAAAAAAACCTTGATCGCCCAATACGACCAGTTTATTACTACCGAAAGCAGCTGGTATTTCACAGGTACCTTCTCTGGCCTGGGTCATCCATTTTGCATCCAATATGCAGATTTATAAATCTATTAATTTTTAAAAGTAAATTATATATATCATATTCAAATATTACCCTATAATTTGTTAATATAAGGATGTTTACAATTTCATTAATTAGTATGCCGTCTAAAATCTCGAAAACAGTTAGGAAACGGCGTTTCGGCCAAAAAGTTACTGTTAATTGCAGTTATTTTCAGAGTAGTTAATAATTTACGAGTTTTCAGACAAGCATTAGCTTTAATGCAGACTTATGTGCGGGAGGGCGGCCTACGCAGACTTATTTAACCCGCACTAAATTGATTGATATATACGGATCCAGATAAGAAAATCTCGCGAACTTGCCAGGAACCTTGCTCTCTTCCAAGATTTACGCCCACGAGGCTCAGATAATGCATTTACTGTCTAAGCTACTTTTCAGAATATTCAACTGCATGGGAGTATCTTTTCAAAATAGAATTCATTGGTAGAAACGATAGAGCAGTAGTGAGAAAAAATGTAATGCAATAAATTAGACGACTTAATGTTCAGTCGGCGATTTTTCGATCTAAATGGTCTTACTGGCTAAAATATTTTGCAAAAGCCAGTGTAGTAGATATCACATCTTATTTAATGTCGCCTGTGCGAAATCCTCGAGCTTATCTGGTCCAGAGAAGGCTTTTCTATGTCACTGTTATTAGAGATTAAATATTCTGACATACGCATGAACAGTAAATTTCTGATTATACAAAAGTTAATATTTGATTTTAAAAATGAAGCATGCATTTTCAGAGGGTTAATTAAACTCTATGAAAGATATAAAATTTCTGCTGTAGCACTTTTAACTTACACAAAATTTATTTAAATTTAGTTTTCGAAATGAGCATAAGAAACTCTATAATATCTAAAAGAGCGATATTGCATTCAAAAAGGTCTAATTAAATTAACTATTGAAAGAATTTCAAAACTATATGTGTAACGATTTAATATGTACGAGTAATATCTGTACATTATTCTAATAGTATATTATATCATGAGGGACTAAAGTGCACCATTTAATACCGCGAGTGGAGTTTGTTGCCTCGAGGGCGAAGCCCGAGGGCAACAACCACTCAAGGGATTTAGGCACTTTAGTCCCGAGGTATATACGCTACTTTTTGCACTTTTGGGAACATTATCATCAAACATTTCCAAAATTTGGAATCTGTCAATTTGGAAACTGACAATAACAATTTATTAAAAACTGAATTGCAGCAGGTCCTGGATAGCCTGAATCAGTTGGCAGTACTGAAGTGTATTGTCAGTATATGTCAAATTCGAGATTTGCAGGTTAAGTTTTGCCTCAGTGTGTGTCAAATGACAAACAAAACCTAACCTACTAACCTCGTCTGTACATAAATTTACCATAGTTACGGTATCATTTTTACTTTAGTCCCTAGAGATTAAATCAGCTACTTTAGTCCTTGTTTACGGGGACTAAAGTATCAACTTTAGTCCCGGAAGTGCAAAAAATATTTTGGAGAAACAAGTCTACTACAGTCAGTGGCGACTGGTTCTTAGTACAGTGACTATATAATCACAGTGTGGCCATACGGTGGTCATGTTTTCTATTGGCTGAAGGCAAAAGGATTCCAAGTTGTTGTCATTTTTAATAGTGTACAAAATGTTTAGTTACAAAAAGTTACTAATGTCAAAATAAGACATTGACATTTTATAACTTGTCAAAAGTTTGAGTGGATGAAATCCGCTATTAGTTTTCCCGCGGCCGTGAGTTTTCCAAATTATAGTTTGTTTCTACGGAAAAGAACCATATTTTGACGTTTTTCGCAAATTAGTTATTTACGATATCCAGAACAGTATTAACATTAAACAAACCAGAACATTTAACAGAGAAATAAATATTTTTCTGTAAGTTTTATATTGCTCAAATATTCGTAAGTCACAGCTCAATAGATTATTGCGGTGTACAGTTGCAATTCCAGGTTGAACATGTATAGCAAGTAGTTAATGTCGGGAAAACTCCAGTATAGCCCACTGGTACATTTTGACATTTACGGAATATGAACATAAAGGAACTATTATGCCAATGGTGAAACTGGATTTTAAGCTATAAATAAGAGAAATACTCATTGGGAAATTCAAATTCAATATTATTGTCGACGATTGGACTAACTGCTTGTTTTACGGTGATACACAGGCATTTTTGTACTAAGTACACACAAATCTTAAACTGCAGCTAACTTAAATTCGCACCTTGACGGTAGTGAAGATTGGGTCTGGCATGAGACTCCCGTGTTTTGCCTCCATTGTCTGAACATTTGTAACTGAGAATCACATTATCACGCGCATGCGCCTAAGCACCAGTGGGCTATATTGGGGTTTAGCCCATGTACCTATCTAATATAATTTAGATGTTAATAAAGCATATGAAATTACCGAGAAGATTTCTACAAATGTTGTTATATCATTTGTGTTTTGGATTTGAACTTTCCTATTTCAATTAATTGTAATAAATTGAAGACACCGTATGACTCATATTTCTTCAACATTTCAACTCCTTTGTGGTATTTTATTGTATTTGAGGGATCAGTCATTTTGAATAACAATCTTTCACTTCAGCAAATGAATAATTGTCAAATTTTATTTTGACTTTAGTAATTTTTTGTTACCAAATGTCGCTTACACCGTTAAAAAAATTCTATTTTTTTATCACATCACCATGGTTTTTTCGCAAAATCTGATTTTGACATTGGATTCAAAAGTACCAGCCAACAATTGTATGGCCACACTGTGATTATATAGTCACTGTAGTTCTTAGGGGTCTTCCAGCTGTCAACAGCCTACTCGTTGTTAGGAAAAGTAAAGTATGATCCAAAATGGCTATGAAAGAACAAATTGCTGCATTTAAAACTGGCTCCAATATATTTACTTCAAAATTGTTGACAACTGTCAGATTTTGTATGTATGTTATAATAACTATCTTCTAAATTCTAATGGTAAACTACTAGACCTATTTTTCTCTGATATTGAGGACCTGTCACTCTGTAAAGCTGATATAGCGCTTGTGCCTGAAGATAATCACCATCCTCTCCTACTCATACAATATTCTATACTTAAAAACTCACTACCAGTAATTCACAACAAAATCATTTCCGATTTCAGAAGAGCAAATTACGATCATATGACTAAATGAGACCTTGATTTGTGTCGATCACTCCAGAACTTACAAATGGATCAAGCTGTAGAAACCTTAAATAGAAACCTTTTTCCAATTATTGAATTATATGTATCTAAAATCATAAGTAAAAAGTCTAAATATTCGAAGTAGTTTAGTGTAGATGCAAAATCATGGTTAAACAAGAAGAACAAAGCTTATCAAAAATACAAAATGTCCAACGACAAGTCTGACTCTAATAAATATGTCAAACTAAGGAAACTGTACAGAACAACTTATTCCTAATAACACAAAGGTGTTTTGGAGTTTTGTAAATGATAAAAGTAAAAGCCACGGTCTACTTAGTCAACTATATTTAAATGGTAATGCATCGAATAATCCCAATTCAGTGGCCAATATGTTTGCTGACTACTTTGAATAAGTGTATGTAAACTCTTCAAGTTCAACATAAGATTATTAACTATAAACCCGTTTCAGTATTGTCTGTAATACCGAAAGTGATGGAATCCATAATAACAGACATCATCTTTGAATCTTACAAGAACTTCTGAAATACCCAACAACATGGGTTTGTTAGAGGTCGATCGACGACAATTGATTTGGCAATATATCAAAGCTACTTGCTGAATTCAGTCGACAGCGGTTTGCAAGTAGACTGCATATACACTGACTTCCAGAAGGCGTTTGATAGACTTGATCATGGTGTACTACCATGAGATAAAAAAAATGATTCTGAGCAGCCCTTGATATGTGTTATACGTTTGGCAGTACTGAAGTGTATTGTCAGTCTATGTCAAATTCGAGATTTGCAGGTTAAATTTTACGTCAGTCTGTGTCAAACAACAAACAAAACCTAACTTTTTAATTTCGAATTTGACATAGACTGACAATACACTTCAGTACTGCCAAACATATAACACATATCAAGGCCTGCTCAGAATCATTTTTTTTATCTCACGGTACTATCATAAATGCATGAGATAGGATTTGACTACCCTCTGCTAGGTTGGCTGGAATCATATTTAATAGAAAGAACTCTACAGGTAAAAGTAAATGGAGCAATATCGCGAAAAGTTAATATAACGTCAGGTCTCCCGTAAGGATCCCACCTTGGCCCAATATTATTCAGCTTATTTATAAATGACATTGTCTCACTCTTTAAAAACGCACATTGCCTACTCTCTGCTGACGACATAAAATTATAGATGCCAATCACATCGTCGGAAGATGCTGAACTGTTGCATGAAAACCTCAACCAGCTGAAAATTTGGTGTCAAGAAAATAAGTTGTATCTGAATGTGACAAAGTGCAAAGCCATATCCTTTCATAGGAAACAGTCTTACATATGTAAGCAGTATACTCAGACTCTGGAAGTGGTCAACAAAATTCGGGACCTTGAAATGGTCATCGATTCAACGCTAACTTTCAATTCTCATATTGAAAATATCATAAGCCGTGCATCAAAGATGTTGCGTTTTATTAGACGTGCAACTACGGATTTTCATGACCCGAAGGCCATAACCACGTTGTATATAACAATGGTGAGGAGTATTTTGGAGTACTCTTCAATCGTTTGGTCACCTTTTTACAATTTACATATAAACAGCCTGGAAAGGGTACAGAGCCGCTTTTTAAGTTATATATTACTAGCAACCCAGTGAGACAAATGTCTCATTTAAAAAAACAAAAAGGACCGTTTTCCAAATAGAACGCGTATTCACCACACGTACGTATATGACGTCATTGTTGGTAGCAAACTACCAGTCGCATTCGCCTTGATAAAATTTGCCTAGAATCTAACCTAAAAAGTTAGGATTAGAATAATTAAGATAATAATTAGTGTTAGAGACTGAAATTCGGTTCCTGACCTGACATGACCATTCCAAACATATAACTTAAATAACTTTTTTCTCTATCTCTTACGGTTTGGCTGCTGAAACAGCGTCCCAGACAGACAAGTCTGTTAGATAAAGGATACAAAATTATGCAAATTATAGGGAAATGTCTTACAGTGATAAACTCAAGTGCCTAAATATAAAGTTCCTGCAAGTTCGTCGCGAAAACTTTGACTGTGCATTTACCTATAAAATATTAAATAACTTCATCGTCTCTCCTGAGCTATTAGCTCAGTTTGGACTCAGAGTGCCACAGAAGACAACGAGAAGTAACTGTTTACTTTCTATACCATTCCACAGAACGAACTATGGTTCTACTGCATGCATTACGCCTATGGCTAAAACCTTCAATGATAGAGTAAACTGTGACATTTTATACATATCATTTACCTATTTCAAAAATGTCCTAAATACTGGATCTTTTATTTTATTGTATTTGTGTGAATGTTGCATGTTTTGTGCTATTTGAGATTTTTCCTGTATGCACTTTTGTAAATAAATAAATAAATCTTTATTCCATCTTTTATAACGATGTTTTCTCAAAAACAAGAAATTTTTATGATACAGTCATATTATCGAAACTCGCATCTAGAAGATGGTGAGTGGATGCATGATCCACCTTTGTGTTTATACGAGTTCACATTGCGTTTTCCTGAAGCAGCAGTAATTGAAGATCATTTCCCACGTCAACTGCAGCATACTGTTACCAATTTTGAACAAATTGGTAGTGTAGGTC
This sequence comes from Agriotes lineatus, assembly GCA_940337035.1. Classification (NCBI taxonomy): domain Eukaryota; kingdom Metazoa; phylum Arthropoda; class Insecta; order Coleoptera; family Elateridae; genus Agriotes; species Agriotes lineatus. Next base: position 105,106 of record CALNHX010003696.1, read on the forward strand.
ACAGAACTAGAGCTGGCAGGAAGCGAATTCGGATGGCACAAGAACATACGTTTCGCTTCTTAGGTTGGCGCAGGAAACTAATCTTAGTTATAGTACATGTCAAACCGGAACTTTTTTAGTTTACACCCCCACATTTGAGCTAAATAGAAAAATCAAAAACCTGTTGTATGTGGGGTGTAAACTAAATTAGTCTATGTTGAACTAAATTATTTTACACTCTAAACTTTTTATTGAAGATTAATTAATACAAATTATTGACATTTATAAACTTCTGCTATTCGCAAAGAGGATCTAACAAGCCAAGCCACCACCAGTGCCCCCTACCGCCGTAAACGCACGCCAGGCACAACACACCAACGTACCTAACCTAACCCAACCTAATCTAACCTCGCAATTAAAAGCATGATATTTCAAAACAAAGCAAAGGAAAAAGAAGTAGGGTGTAAACTAAATAAGCTGCCCGTAAACATTATTTTAGTTTAAACCCCCACATTTAAGCGAAATACAAAAATCGTAAAGTAGGTGCATGTGGGGGTGTAAACTAAAAATCTGGTCCAAAAATTAGATTTTTAATTTTTAAGCATTTGTCAAAAACGGTACAAAATAGGGCGTTAGTTAAAGAGACAAATTTTCTCTAAAATTTTAAGCTGAATTCAAAAATGTAATACTGTACCTGGTGTTCTATTTAAAATAGGAGTTAATAAAAAAAATAGAAAAGAAAACAAAAGAAACCTATTTTAGAAGTATTCAACTGAAAAATCACTTATCTCACATCAATACACATTAAAAATGTAATAAAAATGTAAAGTTTGAAAAAATCGTTAAAGCCGTTTTTGAAAAAACCGAAAAAAACTAATAAATCACAAGAGTAAACACCTACTTCCGGTCATGTGATTTTTTGAAAAAGCTTGCTGTCGCATCTAGATAGTATACAAAACTTATATATGAAGTTTCAACGCCATACCTTTTTTAGTTTTTGAGATATTCTGTTCACAGACAAGCAGACACACAGACAGACCAATGAACAAAAATATGTTTTTTGGGTTCAGGGGACTCTAAAACGTGAAGATCTGTTGAAAACTCAATTTCGAATTTTTGGGGTGAATCCAATACTTCCTTTATCGTAAAAGGAAGTAAAAAAGTGCCTGTCAAACCATTTAAAAAAAAGAGTTAGACTTGTTTCTCTACAAAGTACAACTTCATTAAGAATTGCTGCAACCAGAATAAAATAAACGAGTTGCGTACTGTACCTGGTTTTAAGACAATCTGGATGATAATGCTTTGGATTTGACGTTCTTCTCAGACGAATCATGGTTTTGTTTATCTGGATACGTTAATTCGCAAGTGATGAAAATGTGGAGTACCAACAATCCCAATTTCTTGAGAGAAACTCCCTTGCATTTTAAGACACCAGTGCATACTTTAGAAGATTACGACAAAGTATCGTAGAAGAATGTAATACAATTACGAATTACACCTCACCTTTTACAAAAAGTGTTTAATTAAATGAACAGACGTGTTGCACTGTGTATTGAAGAAGGCAGACATTTCCAATATCATCTGTAATTTAATAACTAACACCCGTATGCATAGTCGTTCGCCAGCGGCTCACCGGCGACTCGCCGGAGTTTCGCTATGAATAGTATGTTGGCGACACTGTACGTCTATGTCAAATTCGAGGTTAGCAGGTTAGATTTTGTGTCAGTTTCTGTCAAAACTGCCGAGAGCCGCGTTTAAGTTTTCTCCAAGACTGAGCCCAGGAAGTTCTGAGGGCCAAGTAGCTTGCGGAGCCGCCCCTTTTAACTTGTGCAATTTGTAACATTGCTGTACTGTGTTGTAAGATTGTAAGTATGTTGTAGCATCTAATTAATTAATCTAGAGCGATCCTGCGATTCTGATTGATACCACTTAATGTGATAATTGTAATATACCTGTACTGTAACATTTACCCGGAATTATATGATCTTTATGCCAGTATATTGGGTTGAGTTTAGTTACGGTTATTCACTTTGTTTGGAGCTATCTTTCAGGAAGTGTAATATAATGTTAGGTATTAAGTTTACAAATTCTCGTTAAAACAACGGGGTGCATTCGCAGTTATTTCAAAATTTGTTGGCGTCTTGGGCATTTATTTAATTACTGTTCCACCGTTTCATTCTTAAAGAGCTACACGCCTCCGATCGCTGAGCTGGCGGCCGGCTTTTGCACCTAAGTGTATCTGATTGTAATTTTTTTTCTTTGGAAGATCACCCAGAAAATTATGTAATTATTAGCTAATAATATATCTGGTGGTTCAATAATTATGTCTGAGCGGCGGTGACACTAAGTCTAGTGTGATAAAACTTTTCAAGGTCATATATCTAATAGGTTACGTCATTGATGGGGGAACACAAAATGACACTGCTGCCACGTGTAGACCGAAAGGCGCTATAAAAAAATATTTTAAAAATTTTTTAGGTAGGGCTATAAAACAAAACAGTGCTGCCAACCCCCGTGAGAACTCTTATCAGCGACAGCAGGGAGATAAGTGATCCCTTAGATCCTATTTTCTAGTATCATCGAACTTCATAAACATTTAAACGTTATCTGAAAGATCATCAATTTCTGTGTAAGAAAAACCGCTGCTGCCTTTCCCAGAAGGTCGCGATTATCGCAACCGAATTTCGCGTGTCATTCAGTTTTATCAGCATTAATCTCGTTTTTTCGATTTGTATTAATGAAATACGTTGACATTGTAATTTCCAATAAATTATCAGTTGCGTTGATTGTTTAAATAAATGAAATTGTATTTTTTATGTGATATTTTTCTATGTTTCCTTATTTTTCGTGTTTTTTTATATTTTCCATGCTTTTAATTGCAATTGAGAATGAATTAGTTCTATTCGTTGAAACAATACTTGGGATCATTGTTTAAACAAATTATATTCTATCAATTATTCCAAGGTCATTGATTTTTGAGCTGCTTTTGTAGGTCTTTTCGCGTTTTTCAGAGCACGTACGAATCCGTTTCGCGTTTTTATTGAAACATGCCATTTATTTATCATACAGGGATTGTTTGAACAAATTAGAAGTATTTTACTTTTAACATAAAGATTCTTGAGCTATTTTTAAGCAGAAATTGAGTCTGCGGCGTTGATTTATTTTACCAACTTACATGGTTGGACCTCGGTTGTGCTATTCACAAGTGCCACATTCTGATTGGCTAGAGGGTAACCCACGTGTTTCGTTTTTTAAATCTTGTGTTCATTTTGTGTTTGAATACTTTTGGTTGTGTATTGTACATATGACGTTTCCTTTTGTATGATTAAAATCACAAATATTCGTTATATTTGCATTAAAACATAGACGAAATGTATGTGAGGCATTCATTGCAATTTTTTGTTTAGTTTATTGTTACAGGCCGCCACTGACTGCAGTACCAATTTAAAAAAAGATAACAAGCAAAATGCCAAAACCTACATATGAATCACGTTATTCAATGCCATTTTGAAATTATTTATAGGAATAATAATTGCAATACAGGTGGATCAGTGGTATGGCATTTAGTCATATAGATTAGAAAATGGGGGTTCGATCTGCACAGACTTCAACAGTCACAAAAATCTTGTGTCAACTGCGGTGCAATATAATTGACGATGACGATAATTGGACAGAGTGAAATAAACAGAACAAGACAGGAACAGACAAGATACTGTTAAGTTTGCTGTGTTATCCAACTATTGGAAGATAAGGCTGTTACGAAACACGACATAATAAAATAAAAACATTTTGCACTTCCGGGACGAAAGTTGATACTTTAGTCCCCGTAAACAGGGACTAAAGTAACTCATCGAATCCCTAGGGACTAAAGTAAAAATGATACCGTAACTATGGTAAATTTATGTACACACGAGGTTAGTAGGTTAGGTTTTGTTTGTCATTTGACACACACTGAGGCAAAACTTAACCTGCAAATCTCGAATTTGACATATACTGACAATACACTTCAGTACTGCCAACTGATTCAGGATATCCAGGACCTGCTGCAATTCAGTTTTTAATAATTTGTAATTGTCAGTTTCCAAATTGACAGATTCCAAATTTTGGAAATGTTTGATGATAATGTTCCCAAAAGTGAAAACAATAGCGTATATACTTCGGGACTAAAGTGCCTAAGTCGCTTGAATGGTTGTTGCCCTCGGGCTTCACCCTCGAGGCAACAAACTCCACTTGCGGGATTAAATGGTGCATTTTAGTCCCTCATGATATAATATACTATTGTGTTACTCTGGCAAAGCCAAATAATAGAGATGATGTGGAATATAGCATGGTTCCAACATCGCAGCTAAAAGATACAATATCAATACGTGTGCAAAAAAGCCATTGTCAAATATCTTGATCGATACAAGTAGAAGCGAAAATGATGCGTCAGAAATACTATGTGGAACACAAATAAAACTCTATAAAACTTCTGTGTAACGTGCACTAGGGAATGAAACACACATGTGTACTGAAACAAGTAGGACCAAACAAGTGGTTCAAGTAATAAAAATAAAAACATTTAGATTACTACTGGGAATAACGCTGTGAGATAGGTAAACTTCAGTACGGAAAAAGAGAGACACAAGATGTTGATCCAATTATAATAGAAAATTAAGGTCTACCAACTCTTGTTAACAGACACAGATCTTAGCTGAAAAATAAGTTGTGAGGTGGAAGATGTACAATAGAGCTGTGACAAAATTTCAGCGGAAAAGTTTATCTGTGTGTTATGGTATTCAGATGTAGGCTGTATGGCAGAATACTAGGAAATTATTTTAAAAATGAATAAAAATGCAAACCGCTGATAGATCTGGAAAGTTCTACCTTTACAACTTATTCTTTATAAAGCAAATGGCAGAAAAACCATAGAATATTAATATAACAATGTACCAATTTAGAAATTATGAGCTTCAATGGGAGAAAATAAAATATACAATCAGTATGCTTATGTGCAGAATTTTAGGTCTAATAATAGAATTCGAACAAGTGAATCTCACATTTACACCATAATGAATAGTATTAATTATCAAATATTGAAAACTGGCGACTCTTCTTATCTAAGTTGGCAGTTTCGGTAAATGGTTCTGATAGAGGCGGTGCGTTTTTCTTATTCCAAAACTTATTTGTGAGCTTGTAGTTTGACAATACTGAAATATCATCTAATAGCTTTGTATTTGCACTAGTCCTAATTTTCATTACAAATTTATTTATTTTCCAAATATCGCCGTATGTCTAGCGGAGGTTCTTGTGCTTCTGCTAGCATGGGTAGAATTGGGGAGGATTTCATAACTTAAGACATATGCTTATGGCTTTATATTGACAACTGTCTACTAATTTTAAAGTGGAGTTACAAGCAGAACCATAAAAGCTAGCTCCATAGTCCAAAATAACTCTTACATATGAGACTATTAATAAATCTATAGGAAAATAAATTAGAGACAAAAATAAAAGACCTCGATCTATCACTACTCGTAGATAAAATACTAAAATTTTGTTACGGTATAACCCTGTTTGTACGACACCTCGGGGTACGAGAGTGCCACGACACTTATCACGTCCGGGAAATGTCACCACTTGCCCTAGAATTCTCGAGAAAAGGATAATAGCTACGGCTGAATATGCTCAGGGAGATGGGCGCAGTCTTAAGAACGGGACGCCTTAGGAACAAGTGTGACGACATATACAGGGTGTTGCAAAATAATAAAGCGCCATCGGTTTCGGAATTAAGCCAGCGTCTGGCAGAAACCCGAAAGCCAAACAGGGTGGAGTAGGTTTGTAGCCTTGGGGCTCCCCGGAGACGGCAGCTGGAGCGTTAAAACCTACCTTGGCGCTCACAAAATTCATCCAGGATCCGATTTACACCAATCTGACACCAGTCGCCAATCGGGCGACGACACTACAAATTGCTTATCCCAAAACGCAGCATTTAATACAAAGAAAATACAGCGAGACCGTTAAACAAATAGGTTTATTGTTTTTCAGACACATACGGTACAACAATGTTACAGTGCAATTTACCAACAAAGGGGGTGCGATGCGTCTTTGCTGTTATATACAATGCTGAGCGTCTGCAAATGGCGCTGTATAATGACCGTCTGCGCACACTTTTTGATTAGCGCGGAATTCTTATAACTAGTACAATACCTTATCTTAGCTTCACCTGTGGCATGCAAAGAGGGGGGGGGAGCAGCTGGGAGTAAGGCGAATTTTCCAAGACCGTTTCAGGGGGGAAAACAAAGGAGCTCGAAGAGTAGGCGTTGGTGATTCTGTTCCGTAGGTTCCTAACTAGAAGCCACGATGCGACTAGAATAATCGCATGCAGAATTAACTAGGGATAAATCTCTCTCCATTTGATTCCACACACAGGGATTATATCGGCACACGGCCCAATTAACGAGCGCAGAAGCGCCGGGCATTTCGACGGAAACAAACACAAAACAACCCTCAACCACATACACTGCTCTAACCGACACGCCCCAAGTCTGGGAACACATACCTAAACGCACGCCACGCGGACGCCAACTCCCGAAGGGAAGACGCCGCTGGCCGCACACCTCAAAAACTAAACTGATCTCTTCTGCTGCCGGATGCCAACTGAACTGCCAAAAACCGCCCAAACAGCCTCGAAAAAGCAGTCAGACATCGCGATCGATAATATAATGGGGCAGGAAAGCTATAGCTTTCTCTCTCGCACACATGGCCGTGGCGTTTTAAATTGCTCGCCAGAAAACATGCCTAACAGCAAGTTCACGACTGCTGCAAACGATAAATAAACACGTGTGCGGCGAGACAGACCGATGCGATAACACAGCTGCGTAACGCTATAAAGCCAATGGCTGCATAAAATTCGATATGCTTAACTTAACACGCGGAATAATATGAAATACCCATATACAAGCGGGGTCGTAGTTTAGTAAAATACTCTAATTAGCCGTACGTTCGTACACTTTAAAAATGTTCTGACAATGCTATCAGTTATCATATAATTATTTAAAGTTTTAAAAACAATTAGTACCAGTAATCACATCCTCACATAACGAATTCTTATAGATAATATAATTGAGTCAATTTTCTCCTGTATTTGGCTTTCGTAGAGTAACCGTTGATAGCATCCAATTATGAGAATACAATACATCTCACAAAATGGTAGAATGGACCATAAATAGTACACATAACTGCTATAATCAATATATAAAAATATTCAGACCGTTCTAATGCATCAACATGAGAGGCAATTCGGTTGCGAGAGTAATGAGTTGTTGATAACAGTTTTAGAAGAGACATTTAAATATATTTAAGACGAAAAAGAAATATATGTTAATAGAAGAATGTTGAGACACTTCGACATATGCGTATGCGAAAAATTTAGCCATAATATCCAATAATTTCGTGAACTTACTAGGGAAATTAAAAGCAGAGTCTGCAAAATACGCTTAAAAATCAAATTAATGAAAAGAAAAGGGCAGAAGAGTTGCAACTGACATCCACATTATAGGATATGTTAAAAATTACATTTGTGTATAATAAATGATAAAATGTAGTTCTACCAGAAAGAAGAAATGCAAAGATCTATACGTTTTACTGAAAAGTACTATAATACCTTTAATACTATAAACATTAGTTTGCAACGGGCCTAAAATATTTGTTCTCCATATTCCCTTGTACAATTCATACGTCTACTTTTCACGTCGTTGTGCATATTAGGCTGCCTATATAGTGTTTGAGAGTTTTTGGATTTGCATTTGGAATTTATTTATTTTTTAATTTTCAAGCGAATAACTTCAGAATAGGGGTTCTAGTTTCCATTTTTGGATATGTTTGTGTTTTTACTTTACTTCTAATGCTGTAAGACGCATTTGAGGGCTTCTTTTACTAACGTTTAATATACGAATTTATCTCGAAAAGCGTCAGTAAGCAGGTGCAGATTTGGTGATTTGCTGCACCCATCTGATTGAATCACGATTTCAAGTTATTTTAAAGTACTACCTGCTGGCGCTGGCGTGGCGGCCCAAAATCTTAGGTATGAGACTGTTATAAAATAGCTCAGCTCTGTCAGCACGAATTCATTCTGGCCGATTGCGATTGCAAGTGGTGGACGAGTAAAGGTCAGGGGTATTTTTATTCTACCTTTTGAGTATCTAGGGATGCAGCCACAATACTTGCGTTTATCGCTGTAACTGGAACTGCATATGCATAGCTTTGTAAAACGCGTTTGTTAATAGAGGTTACTTATTGAAGATTTGATATCGTTGTTATATGCGTACATCTGACGGTTGAACAAAGTGCTTGTTTTTTTATACAAACAGTAGCCGTTTTTGTGATTGCGTTCATTTGGCGAGGCCTCGTCGTGCGGTGGAATATGCGGATCATTTTATTAAGTAGTTCTTGTCGATATCATTTTTGTGTTAATAAGATCGTAAATACCCTCAACGGTAAGTTATTTGTATTTAGGATGTTGGTTAGATTGTGCCCGCTATTTTGACAGCAGTAGCGTTTGACTCTAATAGCGCTTCAGGTTTCATTTCATTTGTTTTTTTACGCCCTGATTTTTTTATCGCATCTAACGCTACAACTGGATATTGATCAACCCGTGCTGCTGATTAAATCAGTATCTTACCAAAGCAACGATTAACCGCAAAAGGTAAAAGGTTAAGGTTCAAGTCATTTCAATTTTCCCAACTAGGGGCGAGCTGGGTCTCTCTTCGGCCAATAACGAAGATTTCAGGATGGGCTAGAGAAAGAAAAGGTGGTGAATGGAAGAAAGGCCAGGAAAGATGGAGAAGTACTGCTCCGGAATTCGCCGGAAAAGGTAGCTCTGTTGATTCAGGAAAACTACGTAAAAACATGAATCAGAGCAGACGCCACGGGAATCGAACTCACGACCTCCTGAATACTAAGCAGACGTGCTAACCACTAATCCACAGAGCTCGGTGCTTAACCGTTTGAACGTTATAAATTTTATATAAATATTTTGGTTTTCTCATATACTCCACATGCATGGAGTTTAACAAAATTACAATATAAAATCCAGCAAAAACACAAATGACGATGGGAATACAAATGCTCATCTTCTTTATTGAAGGTTGGCAACAACTCTGGCAAACTCATCTTTACCTTCGCTGTTCCAATTAGCAAATGCGTTTCCAATCCGGTCCAGTCCCGAGTATTCTTGAGCCAGAAGCATTTCCTTCGTCCTACACCTCTTCTTCCTTCTATTTTCTTTTCCATAAGAAGTTGAAGCAAGTGGTACTTATTGTCCTGTATATGTGCCCAAGGTAAGAGTATCTGTATCTTTACCGACTCTTCTAAGAACCTCCGCGTTGGTGACGTGCTCTGTCCATGATATCTGCAACATTTGTTTGAAAACCCATAACTCGAATGCTTGTAACTTTTTTCTGTGTTCTTCTTCAGCGTCCATATTTCAGTCTCGTATAACAGTGTTGAATATACGTAGCACTTGGCAAACCTGTAGCGTACGGCCAGGTTTAAGCTTCGATTGGTTAAAAGTTTCTTCATATTAATAAAAGTGGATCTAGCAGTTTCTACTCTCGTACGTATCTCTAAATCTGGGTCCGTGTTTTCAGTCACCCAACTTTCAAGATATCTAAATTTGGAAACTTGTTCGATACGCTGACCATATATAATAAGGTTAATTTGGTCATTTGGATTCCTGCTGAATACCATGGTTTTTGGTTTTTGTGTGTTTATTTTCAGGCCCATGGTATTTCATTTGGCTGTTATAGCATCAATTAATCGTTGTAAACCTTCTGCATCATGAGCAAACACTACCGTATCGTCTGCTTAGCGCAGGTTGTTTATAAGTTTACCGTTGACTTTGATGCCTTCATTTATATTCTGTAACGCCTGGTCGAAAACGTCATCCGAATAGATGTTGAATAGCATCGGCGACACGATGCAACCCTGTCTGACTCCTTTCTTTATTGGAATTGGTTTTGTGATTTCGTCATTAATTCTAACTGTTGCAGACTGATTCCTATACAGATTTCTCAGAAAGTTGATGTCTTCCGTGTCTAGCCTTTTGTCTTGGAGTAATTTAATTAAGTTGTCGTATCTCGCATTGTCAAATGCGTTCTAGAAGTCTATGAAGCATGCATATACAATTTTCTGCTGATCTCTACATTTTTCTAACAGAATATTGAGACTGTAAAGTGATTCACGTGATCCCATTCCTTGACGAAAACCAAACTGTGAGTCGTCTAGATCTGTTTCGCACTTCCTATATATTCGTTATTGAAGTATTTTCAGAAATAGTTTTAGCATGTTGCTCCTGAGACTTATGAGGAGGAATTGATCACATTTGTTGGCATTTGGTGTTTTGGGGATAGTAATGAAAACTGACTGTAGCCAGTCCATAGGAACAATAGCTGGTGGAAAAAGTTCGTTAGCAGATCAATGTTTTCATCTTCCACAAGATTTAGAAATTCGTTATAAATACCGTCAGGACCTGCAGCCTTTCCATGTTTCATTGTTTTGAGAGCTCTAATCACTTCTGATTTGAATATGTCTAGTCCGCGTTCTTCGGATCTTAATCGATCTTCTTCTCTTCTGTCGTCATTAATTTTTTTTCAAGAAATTCTTCCCAAATTTCTTTAAGCTCTTCTTTAGTTGCCGAATTTTCCGCCGGTCTCCCTGATTATTTTATGCACATTAAAATCATGTTTTTCTAGTGCTTCCTCTACTTCCCTGCATATTTTTCTCATCCAATCTTTTTTGGCTTTTCTTATTTTATATTGAATTGTACTTTGCAATTGTTTGTACCTGTCAATATTCTTGTTCTTATTTCTTTTGCTCTTCCATCAGATTAAAAGTATTTCTGGAGTTATCTAATGATTTCTATAGGTAAACCAGGCAAAAACGCCTCACCAGCGAAAACGCCCCACCTGTAATAGTACAGCTACTTTGGGCGAGATGGAGGTACAAGTAGTAAAAGTCCGTTGGTTTTATGTGTGACGCATCGTACGTACGTATTTAGCACAATTGTGAAAATAAATAAATACTGCAGTTACTCGTAAATTGAGACCTACAAAATTTATTGGTAAGTGTCAGTTAAAAATTATATCTCGTAAACGTAGTTATATATTGTTAATTCGATAACGGTGTTGTATATTAGGTTCCTTAACCTACAATTTGCCACATTTCACATCTGTGCTGGGCTCAAGACTTTTGTTAGCACTGTGGGGCGTTTTACACCGTTGATCGGGAAAAACGCCCCGCAAATCTTAGGGTAATGGGCCCCACTAATTCTGTGATTTTATTTGCAGAAAATGGGTAAAATTTATGTACGAAAGGCAACTAGAGCTAGTTTTTGTCAAGATACATTAGCAGAGGCCATGAATAAAGTTAATTCATGCGAGATGGGAGTAAATGAAGCTAGCCGTGAATACGGAATTTCCTCCAGAACACTGAGAAGGCATGTGAGAAGTGGAAGCTCAATTGTAAAACTAAAACCAGAATTAGGACTTGAGCACGAGAAAAGACTCGTTGCCCATATCAAATCCCTGGAAAAGATAAGCTTTGTTCCCGATGCCACTGCAGTGAAAAATATGGCTTACAAATTTGGGGAAAAACTAAACATCAACCACCGATTTTCAAAACATCATGAAAGAGCTGGAGATGAATGCTTTAAGAGGTTTTTGGATTGAAATAAAGAGTTAAGCATTCGAAAATCCGAAGGCTTATCTGTAGCTAGAGCAAAAGGAATGAATAGGAAAGAGGTAGACGATTACTTTACTTTACTTCAAGAAATTTTTACCAATAATGATTTGTTTGACAAGCCCGGGCAAATCTATAATGTAGACGAGACTGGGATACAGATAAACAACAAACCGGATAAAGTAGTTGCTACCAAAGGTGCGAAAGACGTTTATTCGTTAACTAGCTCTGAAAAAGGAGAGAATGTATCCTTGGTTGCATGCTGCAATGCAGAGGGTAATTATATACCTCCTGTTGTGATATTCAAAGGGAAATATAAAAAAGATGAGTTTTCTGATGGACTTCCGCCAGGTTCGAGTGTGTTTATGAATCAGAAGTACTCATACATAAACACCGAGTTGTTCTTAAAATGGTTCAGAGAATGTTTTCTTCCAAAGAAGAGGGCTGACAAAGCCCTACTTATTTTAGATGGCCACACCTCACATTGCAATGCAATTGAGCTCTTGGATTTGGCTGCAAAAAATGATGTGGTGCTTCTATGTCTACCAAGTCACACCACGCAGGCACTTTAGCCACTAGATAGAGCATTCTTTAAGCCCTTAAAAACCTATTTCTTTCAAGAAGCAAAAAGCTGGATGGTTCAAAACAAGGATAGGAAGTTATCAAGAACGACAATTGCTAAATTGATAGGTAACGCGTGGGGTAAATCTGCAACTGTTGCAAATGCAACCTCAGGATTTAGAGCATGTGGAATACATCCGTTTAATCCCCAAGCAGTCCCAGATCATTTCTTCTCAATATCGGATGCATGCTTAGAAAATACAGCTCAACTTCCTCGCGCTAATCAAGACGTGAACTTTCTTGTAGCTTCAACTTCTTCAGCATCAGGTCCTACAATGGTAAAACAAAAGCCGAAACTCACAAAACAGCAGCAACATTTAATTCAAGAACCTGAGCCCTCGAATCAGGAGAAAGCACTAGTGGCACCACCTACGGAACCCTGAAATGAAAAGGAAACTTCTTCGAAATATTTAAAAGAAATTCAACCACTTCCGCTAATCCCTAATACAGGCGTCTCTAAAAGAAAACAATCGGCTTTAGAACTAACTTCTCCGGAAAATCGTGTAAAACGTAGAGTATTTTCTAAAGAAAAGGAAGCTAATGCCGGTAAAAAGGCTGAGAAAAACAAAAGTTCTGCAAACAAAGATCGGGAAAATGACAAAACTATTGCGAATAAGAAGAAAGAAGTTGTTAAGAAGACAAGAAGACAATTTTCAAGTTCATTTAATAGTTCCTCAAATGATGACCCTGTTTTAAGTTCGTCCGATGAAACTTCTGATGAAAGTGAAGACTTTTGCATCGAATGTCGCGACTATTATTATACAACTAAATCAAAAGTTGACTGGATACAATGCGACAAGTGTTCTGGTTGGCTTCATGAGACATGTACAAGCAACAAAAACATTTGCAACAAGTGTGCTAAAGAGAATAAGCATAATTAAGTTATCACATGTAGTGGGGCGTTTTTACCAGTGTACCCGTCAAAAACGCCCCAGTGCAGGTTTAAATTTTTATTTTTTTTTTTAATACAGTTTAAGAATATAAGTTAATTTAATATGTTTTATAACAGATTAATGTCGTGTTGTTCAGATTATATAATAACTTTTGGTATTAAATATCTTTTTTGCTAATTATATTTTTTTTTCAAAATGCGGGCGTATTTGCCCGGTTTACTTATTTTACTGTGTAGTTGTCTAATATATCGTTTTGAGCGGTGTTAAATCTATTTTTAATGTTATTCCGTGTATTTTCGATCCCTCCTGTGTTATCTGTTATTAGCTATTTTTTAGTTATTGCATATCTTTCATTCAGCTTACTTCGAGTTTGTTCTTTTGTTATGGGCTCTTTCAGTTGTTCTAAGTTCAACCGCTTCGGTTTGGGTTTTCCGATCACTGGATTATAATCTGACCCTACATAAGCCCCTGGATAACTGTTTACACTACTTAGTCCGTTTCTGTACCTGTTATCTATTAATATATAATCAATCTGAATTCGCACTATATTGTTTACGCTATGCTGGGGTGATGTCCATGTATACAATCTCCTAGGAGGTAATTTAAACCGGGTGTTAGAGACGACCATGTTTTCTTCCTGGCAAAACTGTATTAGTTTTTCGCTTCTGTCATTTTTTCCCCTAAACCATGTTTTCCTACTATGTTTTCTACTCGGCCTTTTCTTACTTTCGCGTTAAAGTCGCCTATATTAATATGACTTCATTGTGTGTTTGAGATTTCAGACTCCTTAATTGACTATAAAATTGCTCTACCTCTTCATCCGTTCTATCTGTGGTTGGGGCATAGCCCTGTAGAATGTTGACATTTTTTGGTTTTGCCTTGCTCTTCAGCAACATTATGTGGTCAGAATACGGTACAAAGTTTATTACGGATGTGTTGATCCTTTTATTAACCATGATACCTACTCCATTTAAGTGCATCGCTGTATCGTTGCCTACATAATATAAGATGTAGTTGCCAATACTGCAGGTTCCACTTCCGGGCCATTTCACTTCGCACAGACAGAGAATATCCACGCCGACTCTTTCCATTTCTTGTGCAACGTTATTTGCTTTACCTGTCTTATATAAAATTCTACTTTCGGGTGCCTAATTTTATTGTAGTATTCTTATTCTAAGTACCGATGTTTACATTTGAAAAGCTGTTTTGTTACAATTTATTTTTGTTCCATTCTGTTCCATCGTCTATACAGGGATTTCGCAGGATGACGACATTGGAGGCCCTGTTGTCTAATCGTGAATTTTCTCCCCTGCCGTATCTCGGGTTCCGAGACCCGTGATAAGTAGCGTGGTATGGTTTTACTTGTGATGCCATAATTGTTTTCTTGGGAACATAGTGTGGTAGTTTCTCCTGGCCTTCCACACTGCAGTGTCACAGTCAGTTAAATCGTTATCCGATTGTCGCCTGTGAGTATATGTACTATAAGCCTTGCCCATGTCATTCATCTTGAGCCTTACGTCATTACTGATACTGCTGCTGACCAGTATCATCATCTCCATATCTGGATACCATCACTTGATTTAGCCTCTAGTTCAATACAGTCTACCGGGGTGTGTGGCGCTTGGAGCCAGCTAAATATTCTAATAATAGACGAAACAAGAAACAAGTAGCTGGAGATGAGCAGCCCACACAATGAGAACAGTGTACAGAACATAAAATCAGAAACTGTAGCAATGGGACTGGGCTAGACATAAAACAAAATAGAGATACAATTAAGCGTATGGTGAAGGACTATATTCAAAGAAGAAGAAGAAGAAGAAAATATAGATAAACAATTAATTTTGGTTTGTAGACTTTTTAACTGAAATTGCCCCAAAAAGTTGAGAAACCCTGTAGAGTGAAGACGAACATCAATACTGGTAACTACAAGGTAAAGTAACCACATTTTTTATAAATAAAATTTTAATAGCTGTCGATATTGGAAATACATAATGACTACCACAGATATTATACAAATTTATTGCATGCTTTAAAATTTCTTAACTGTTAATGTATTGCATTACATGTATTACACTACTACATCACAAGGTACATAATTAGTCATTATGATACTACTCATGGTTTTATTTGAACATCCTGTAGTATCTAAGTTTTTATGGAATCAAGCTCATTGTTTAACTAATTATTTAATCTTAAACCAAACTTTACTGCGTTTTAAAACAAATTTAGTTAAAGTATCATAGTCTTCATAAATTGTTCAAATTGGGTTAAAGTGAACAGCTGCTTCAAAAGCCAGCAGGCAGGTCGGAGGATTCGCAGGAGAAATAAAAACAGTATTTCACGCGGAAGGGTTATTCGCACTGCGTTGTCCCATTTCAAGGGATGCTGGGATCAGCTGCAGCCTCTGTTGGGTATTTTGTTTTAAGGAATTAACGGAAATCCGAGCTTCGCTGAGTTTCTGTTTCAGCAAACAGAGACGAACTAGAGTTAAGAGCTTAGCTGCGAAAAAGTTCTTGCACTTAACTATCTGTGTATCGGATTGCGAAATCTAGGACTGCTTTACCATTTCCAAGAATGCTAGAAGTAAATTTATCGGCAGAGGTGGCAGTTTCTTAAAGAAAAAAGCGCGTTAATTTGAGGAAACATAAATCAGAAGAACGGAGTCGTAATATTCTATGTAGAAGTAAGCCTCTTATGAAACCATAAAAATGAAAAATAAAAAGTTGGGGAACTAAGATACTATGCCGACACAAGAGTATCGAATATAATCGTTCCAATAAATTTTCACCTATTTTTTTTTTAATTTATCGGTAGTTTTATAGCCCAATAAGAATTGATTTATAGCATTCTCAGTAGATAAGTTGATAATTTCCCTAATTTAAACTTTTAAGTAGATTTCTACACCGACATTTTAATGATTAAATTTAAAAATCCTTACTTAACCGCTACCATATATCAATTTGTTTCAAGCAAATGTTAATGTTATTAGATAAAACTCACTGGCAACAGTATCACGGCCTACCGTGACTTGACAAGCAAATGTAGATCTTTAGGATTTTAATTGCAAATTACAGGCAGCCCACGCAAAAATTTAAACGTGCAATTAGGGAGATTCCGCTAACATTAAACTAAGCAAGGTGTCTTTTAATTGTACGATTTGGAATCGACCTATTTAATTAAAATAGACGTTAGAATGTTCTTGGGTTGTGTTATTACTCAGGCTGGCTTGGCAGCATCTGACATTTATTAACGAAAATTGTCTGTTTGGCTTTTAGTGCCAGCACACTTCGTTTGGCCTTGCTAACACTTAAGCACGATGTTAATTTATTTTCGCACTTCTGCATCGCCCGTTTTTTCGTAAAAAACCAATTACATCTACATTTTACATGATTCTGTCATTATCCATCAATCCAGACACGAGAATTCGCTTCGGCGGTAGTTTAATACATTGAATTAAATTTATTGCATTTAGGCACTCCAAGCTGTATATTTTTTAATGTTTACTTAACTTAACTTTAAAGTAAACTTTTTTGTTCGTCGCAGGAGTTGCTACATCTGATAGTGAAATATAGTATCACTAATAAAACTATTATCTGACTTATTCCCATCTATATAATGTTTGAGGCTTTCGAGGTTACTAAATTTCGGCTTAGACCGGGTTGCCTTTGTAGATAAACACCCAGCATTCGTTGGCTTAATGTGCCTAACACCTTGAGAACTCAAGCAATGGTTTGTGTAAAGGTTAAGCTCTTTGGTGGCTCGTGAACTCTTACAAGCCACCCCTGATTTGGTCCGTGTTATTAGAGTACCTTGGGAACGAGAATACTTAGGCATATTTGACCTTTTTACTGTTTGTGCACCCATATAGACTAACGTTTCGCAATACAGTGCAGCTTGCATCATCAGAGTCAACGTTGCTCTAAGTGCTGGAGGAAGGCGTGGATGTATTTATAGTCATCTGTGCCAGCCGTGCAGAACGGCGTAACGTTGATTGGTCGTTCAAGACCAATGCCGGCTGACGATCGGTGGTTGTAATGCTTTAGACTGTGAATGAAAGGAGTCCAAGTTTTACTAAGTCTGAAACAATCTTCTCTGTTTACATTATTTGTTTTTTTTTCTATTTCTATGGCTTCACGTATCAATCTTGGAAAGTAGTGAGGTACTCTGGCAACTACTCTGGCCTGTTCGAATTCTAAGGTGTGCCCATTTGTAAATGTATGCTTAGCTACGGCTGATTTTGTGATGCGTTTGTGTTTGCAATCACCTTTATGTTCTTGAAGTCTTAGATCAATGGAACGACCAGTCTGTCCAATGTAACTCGAACGGTAAGAACAAGAACCATTTATCTTGTAATTTTTTTTTAGCCATACATTTTTCTAAGTACTTCCTCAACCATATTTTTTCTTTTGCCTAACATCCAAGTTTCACTAGCAAATATTACTATCGGCCTTATAATACTTCTATAAATTATCAATTTGAATTTTTTTGATACGTTCTTATTATGGAGTAGCCTCTTAAGTGTACGATAATACGATCAATATTCTTTGTATTTTTTTCTTTATATCCGGTTTTCTATAAAATTGAACTGTCCTACTTCTTCAAAACCTAATATTTTTTCTTTGCTCTTATTTGCAGTTTGGTTTTTCTGTTAAACCCTTTTTCTGTTCATGTCATAAATGTTGTTTTATTCTCGTTCTCGTTTTGTAGTCGTGTATGTGCTTATTTCTATATTTTAGCTAAGGTTTCTGGTTTCTTGTAATTATTTCTTGCTTCGTGCCACTATTACGGTATCGTTTACGAATGGTAAGCACTGATGCTTTTTGTGATAGAGCAAACCTATTCTATTCGGGTTATCTCTCCTTATTGCGTATACTAGTGCACAATCAAAGTCTATTAGTAATAGACGGTAACTTTGTCTCAATCCTTCGTCCACCTCGAATTTTTCAGATATATTAGCAATCAATTCTATCAAGTTTACTCCTAGCTTTATAAAGTTCTCTTCTCTTTATTCTGTTTTAAATCAATAAATATCACAAAGGTTTATTTGTTGTTCTTGACTTTCTGATTGTACCTTTATCGATGCAAATATTTGATTTACTATGGATCTCCCTCTCCTAAAATCATGTAAAAGATCCTTTGCTAGAGTTGGGACTCCTTAGTCTCGGCAAAATTCTAAGTAGGACTTTGACCATATGACCACACCAATCGGTGTCTAAGGTACCTGGTACTCTGCATGCCTAGACCTTGTCCATTAACAAACAAACAAACAAACAAAAATGCAGTAGAATTATCATTAGTAATATCCTTAGTGCATGTCAAATTGTTGATAACTAAATTTAGAATCAATTTGGTATGATAGAGGAGTATTTTGCAGACTATTTCCCAAACAAAAGTTAACAAGGTCTTCTTTCCCCGCTAATTTTTCCCAGTCCGTTCCCTTGGTAGTCCTTTCGCTAGATAGTAGGTAGGGACAGTGGGAATCGCGTTAACCCACCCAAGCGCGTCACTAATTAGATGACGAGGCAATTTGCACTAATGCAAATTATCGATGATTTGCACTAGTACAAAACTATAGCATAATTAGGGTGTGATTGGATGAATCTAAGAAATTTAATAGATTTGATTGGTTTAAAGTGCGTGAGGGAAATAGTCATTCAAATTATATCGTGGTGGAAATATTCTATAATTCGTTAAGTAACAAACGACTTCCGGGATTGCACCGTGTCATGATTGAGATCGAAGAACTCAACGTTTCGCCCACTTCCGTAAGGGGGTTCATCAGGAGGAAAAAGCAAAAGAGCAGGGTAACTCAACGTGTGAACCACGTCAGAGGCGAAACTCAACTAACTATCGGAAGGAGAAATTCTCGCCTTTCTCATTCCGACAGTTAGTCAAGTTTCGTCTTTAACGTGGTTCACACGTTGAGTTACCGTGCTCTTCTATCCCTTCCCTTGCAAAGAGTTTCGCCTCTGCCGTCGTTAACACGTTGAGTTACCGTGCTCTTTTGCTTTTTCCTCCTGATGAAGCCCTTTACGAAAGTGGGCAAAACGTTGAGTTCTTCTATCTCAAGCATGATACGGTCCAACTCCGGAAAGCGTTTGTTACTTAATGACGATGGCCGTGAAAGCCTCAGAAATCACCATTCTAAAAGTCGTTTATTTTTTTCTTCGTTTGTTTTTCTGGGTCAGATATTTTAGATATATCTCTGCACTCATCAGGCAACATATCCGCTACACATGTCACTCTTCCGTGTACCCTGTGATCTATTGCTATTAGTCTAGATTTTTTTTTTGCTACATAATAGCGTAACTTATTATGAAACGTATTATTCTGGTTGATTGAATTATTGTAAATTTTGGATATTTTTATGTGTAAAAATCCTGTTGTTGGTACATATCAATAAGACGATTTTCATTATCATTCCCAGTTTTCTCTCGATAAATTCCAATTACCACATCGTCTATTGGATTACCTATCTTTTTCTTCTCCTTCTTCCATTCCAGTTTTAGGCTATACGCCTGTTACGGCTTTATTTTATCTTATCTCTATATTTATCTTTTTCTCGGTCTACCCACATTTCTTTTTCCTACGGGTTGATATTTCCTGACTTGCTTTGGAATTCTATCGTTAGACATTCTATATACATGGTTCTTCCAGTTGTTTTTATATTCTGCTCCCCTTTCTTTTACGGAGTATATTCCTAATTCTTCACGTATATCTTGATTTCGAATTCAGTACTCCCTTGTGCACACTTTAACCGACCTTCGGAGTTTCATTTCCGATGTATGAATATTTTGTGAGTTGTGTTTCTTTGTTGTCCAGCTTTCAGAAGCATACAGTAATGTCGGTGCTGATATTACCGTGTAAAATTTGAGCTGTGTTCTGTTGTTGTTTTCTTCCATAGGGCTTTTCTTATGGTTCCACATGTTCGTTGATATTTGCTTATTTTATTGTTTATGTCTTTGTTTTTGTCATAAGTAACATAGTATCTTAAGTACTGAAAATGTGCCACTTGTAAGAAAAAAACTTAATAGCGATTACTTTTGACTTGGAGAATAATTCCAACATAACAAATAAACGTACAATAATCGGTTTTTGTTTTGAGCCCAGCTAACTATCCTTACAGTTTGAACTTAAAAGTATTTTTTTTTAATTTTAGGCAGTTTACAACCATCGTAAGCCATGTTAGCAAAATAGATTGAAAGACTTCAGAGTCAGAGAACGGCCTTGGTACCCGGCGTTTCGTTAAGAATCGCCGGCCAAAATTGAAGCGGCTCCGGTGCGCTCTCATTTGAAGCTGGTGAGGCTTGGCGGCGATCTGTTGGGAGAAATTGTTTATTAGCAGGGTGATTTCACAAACTACTGGACCGGACCGGAAAGATAGACAAATCTAAGCTGCAAGATGTAGTTCCATTGCGTTCAAAACATTTCCCGGACAGGGTAGGTTCAGGGTTAATCTGAGCGACAAGATGTTGTTCCGTTGCTCTTGAAGATTGGCAGAACAGGGTGGTTTTATGTATACAGGATCACTTCAAGGCAGTTTGAGGTTTCAGGTCAGGGTTAAGGGTGACTCAGGCAGTTCGACTTATCGGGAAGAAACTGAGAATTGAACTTGTCTTGGGACACCAGGATTTTCCTTTTATATTCCTTCGGGGAGCCCGAACTGGTAAACCTAGACTGGGGCTAAGACATGCTAGTTAGGTAGAAGCCGGAGGGTAGGGATGCATAATTATAGCGGCGCGGCGAAACTTACGCAACTCGCTGATTTATACCTGGCTGTAATCGGACTATCAGCAGGATCTCTTGAGGGAATTTTACGAGTTTTTCTTACTCTCCGCGTTGTCCCAAATGTTCGCGCGTCATGATTCTTGTGGCCAAATGGCCTCTAGCAAATTGATAACGGTATTTAAACGTATTACGGTATAAACATCTTCTAACAGAGTCGTAAATCCTCCATAAATTCCTCTTTCAATTGAATTGATACATCAAATGTCGGTGCAATGGCTCCTGTTGTCAAAATTTAGTTACCAGAAGATATTAAATCAAAAGTCGTTGCTTTATTACATTTCAATATTTGACAGAGCTTTTAATTATATTACTAATTATTAGAATATAGAAATGCATGTATTGATTTTTTGTTCGTTTCGTCTAACTTTTTTTTCTTTATTTCTGTTAATATAACTTCACTATTTTTACATTTCAGCTTTTCAAATACTTCCTGCTCCTTCGTGTCAAATACTTGTATATTTCAACATTCAATTCTCGTTATCCGTTTTCGTTGCCTAGTTCGCCCTCCGATTTGATCATCCGCATTCTGCGACAGTTTTTCTGGGATTTTTGCATTTATTGTTTTTACAAGTGGTAAGGTGCCAGCCCAACGTTTCAATCTTCCAAACTGGAGCAATCGAGAAAATTCTGATAGAGTGTCTTACCCTTAGTCAAACTATTCAGGATTTTCGCCGCAGAATACTATACAAAGTAGGGTTTGATGGCAGAGGTCACTGCTCTTCTGTTACTCAAACATTTTTGGGACAATAGTAATTTTCTCAAGATTTTTACTATTTTTTCAAGAGTATATAGAGGAAATGCCCATTTATATTTTTAAAAGTTGTCTCGAATTCGTCTAAAGCTAAAAGTGACAATCCTTTTAGTCAAAATATACTTGTACACGAAGACTAAAGCTACTGTTGCGAGATTAATAAGACACTTAAGTACAAATACTTGCATTTATTGTCTGCCGTTTACAGAACAACTTAAGTTTAACACCGTTACTAGTTAACTAACTAAATTCTAAGTCCAGTTTAACCAAGAAAACTCGGTAGGCGTTCTCAAATTTCCAAATAAGCCTATCAGAACAGTTCTAAATTTTGGACTTCTGTCACGTACAGACGTACGTGACAATTCATAATAGCTCTATGAATTCGACAACTTTGTAGGTTTCACACGCTAAAATTGGTGAAGCGGTCGATACCTCACAAATGATTGCTAATAAAGTTGTACAATTCTACTAAAAGGAATTTGCTCCAGTCGACAAGAAGTTTTGCCTAATTTTTCCGCTTACGAGATAAACCTGGCATAAATTTGTCCTTAATCCTTCAGTGGGCTTAGAATATTTCCATCTTCCCAGAGAAAGACACGTTTCTAAAGACCAGCTATATACTCGCCTGTTGTAACTTTAATATAACCATTTTGCCTACGAAATTCTACCTTAAAATATTTACGATATAAATTGTTTATGGCTACCTAAAGTACAGTCTATTCGTACAAGCGCGTAGATATAATCATTTTCACTCAAGAACGCAAATCGTAACAAAGTCTAAAAATAAAAAATATCTGCATCCATTCACTTGTTAGAAAGAATTAACATAGTTAAAATTTTCAAAAAATCCTGGCACGCTCATTTTTGAAACTAGAGCTTTTGAAAGGGAACTCGATAGTTCCTAGACTACACTTTAAATGGCGTACTGTCGTATAAAGCTAATATTTTAATTAATCAAAAAATTTAATTTGCATCTAGCACCTATGTTGTCTAGCCAGCTTAGACAACAAAAACGTAACAAAATCACGTGTTGTGTAATGTCGTTTCATATCGTTGAGAAGTTCTATACTAATAGTTATGACTGTCAGTAAGCAGAAAAACATGTTTGCAATTTTTATTTGAAATATGCCGCAATTGTATATCAAACACTATTCAATGAGTAACTGGTAAGTCGTCACCAGTTCAATAATGTTTTTAATTAGTATATGTGTTTAGTAATCATTTTATTGTATCATAATCACTCAGTAGTAAAACATTGTATTGTTCAAGAGAAAACATTAAATTTATTAGATGTGCGAAGTAAATATTACAGGTTTTTGTTGTCAATCGTTAAGTCAAAATTGGTGCTTGTGCAATTTTTAGTATTGTTATTGGGCAAAAATTAACGTGTCTGCAGGATTTCCAGCTATGGCATTCTTAATTATGGAGTAGCAGTTTCTTCCTATATTTTCTTGATAGATTGGGTTTTATCAGTAGCTGTCGAGATCTCCCACAAAGAACAATACTTTTAGGCATTTACGGGAAATGTGTGAAGTTATCATGAAGTATGGACGTGTTTGCGTTACCAAAGTTCTAACATAAAATGTCTGATCTGAAATTCCATCCTAGATGTTCACGTTTTCAGCGCTGCTTTTATGCATGGCTGTGAAAAGTTATAAAGTTTCTGAAAACGAATTCTGCCTAATAATCGCCGCTTTAGATTTTAAGGTGATAGTAAATGCAAATGGCATCTCGAAAAGAAAGTAAATAGAAATAGACTATTCTAACTTTTACCCTGCTTGCATATTTGAAGAAATACTTTGAGCATACTGATAGAAAAACTTGTTTCAATTCCCTGCAATTTTAAGTTTACCTATATATTTTTAGTCGCCATTTTGTGCAATAATGGATGAATTTATTGCTAACTTTAATTTGAAAAGCATAAAAGAAGTTGGAAATATCGCTTGAGCTTCTCGATTGCGCGATAAATCTAACATAACCAAAGGTTTGGCGTTTTTATGAAATGGTGTAGTTACGACTAAAGACGTGGAAATAACTGTATGTTAGCGTATATATTTTTTTTTGGAGCTCCAAAGTTCTAAATCCTCAGCGAGCCTTTGATGTGAGAGTCCTTTGCACTAAGAAGTATTTTTTTTTACCTCTAGTTTTACAATAAAAATTTGTAGAATGTCACATCATTGACCTGGCTGCGTAAGTAGCGCGTTTAGCAAAACCTACGTCCTTATCAACGAGCGGTACTCGTATGTTTCGCTTACCATTACATGTGTGCTGCTAAGCCAATAATTATTACTTACGAAGTCGGTAGCAGAACAAATTACTTGCTTGCTTAGGTATGCAGATGAAGATTAAGAAAGATGACAAAAGGTGATATTTTTGGAAGAGAAGAATCAATCAAAAACTGATGAAGCTGTATAAACAACCAAAATAATAAGCGCAGTAAGGGCACAGATTACAAAGTGGATGGGTCATATGTAATGTGTATGGACTACCAACGAAAAAAGTGGTTAAGCAACTACTGACAGGTGGTGTGAAGAGTCTGCTAGGAAGAGGAAGACCCAAAATCGAGTGAATAAAAGCAACCGAACGAGATTTAGCAGAATTAGAAATAAGATATTTGACACAGCGAGCTGAGAATACAGAAAGCTTGAGGAGGATTTGTTCACAATTATTATTAGCAAAATAAATGGTTTATTGCCTTTTAAATATATTCTATTTATTGGTAACTGAATTCGATAAAATGCTCCGGCCATAGCATGAGAAAAATTGTAGTTAAAGGGGTAGGTTCAACACCCGGTATAATATCTAAACGTTGAGTATAACTTATTAACTTGTATGACAAATACCTGACCTTCTTGCAAATGGCAGTTTAACCTCCAATATTGCAAAACAGAATGGTTCGTTCGTACAAAAATAGCGTAATTAAATTGAAATCACCAACAATTGAGAAAAAAGCCTTAGGTAAATGCAATGTAAATAATTATGACGTGATCTGTTGATAACCTGGTTTTTGTTTTAGTGACGTAAAAGGACGCGCGACTGGCAGCTAGCTGTTCGACTTCTTGCAAAAACGCTCCAAATTTCTGGTTCAAATCGCAAAATCAAAGGATGTCACCTCGATTAAAACTCTCTGGAACTGATCTGGAAACTGGTACCTGCTTCTACACTTCGTAAAAATTCTATTTTTGATGCAACCCAAAGACAGTGGGCTCTAAATCTCGTGATGGCTTTCTGCTCCGAAACTCTAGAAGTAGGGCTCAATAAAGGTCTCCTCCAAACGTAGCACATACAATTTCAGCTGTCCGATGTCTCTAACTGTCCGTAACCTGGCCTCGTTGTCGGACGCACTTGGGGGAACTTTGCAGATCAAATCCCTCTTCACTGGGATATTTTACACGGATGAAAATTACACACAAAGATGCTCTGCGGACTGGTGATTAAATAAAACCATTATCTGGACTAGCACAAATACTTTTATATTACGAAAAATACAACTTTGTAGGAGCCCCACTTGCACGCAGCCATCAATTTTTCAAGGCTTGGGTAGTTCCTCCTAACAATTGAATATCTGGTATCTAACTAATTTTACAATTGTTTTGAAGGTAAGTTTTGATACAATGTTATTACTTAGGAACTAAACTGTTTTCGAATAACTTATCTTTTTATTTATTTATTTCATACTCAGCCAACAGCCGTTAGGCCAATTATAGGCGTCGCTGTACATTTTATGGGGACTTCCAACCCCACTAACGACTGTCATGATGTTATTATGACATCCGGGACCAACTATTAGCATGGCAGCCGTACCATGAGGAGCCGAGCGAAGCAGCCATGAAACTCCCATCCAAGTTCCAACCAGAGAGAGTCAAATCGTAGCACTTTATAACCTTACTCTGTTCTTAATCACTTTAGTTTTTAAATGCACTGTTTCACAAGTTTATAATTATCACTGCACAATTGTCTTTGTCTTTAATAGATTGCTTTATCTTGCTCTTTGCAATCTTTGCCTCCTTGCACTACTTCTAAGCCCTGAGCTGTCTTGCTGATTGCTGGCGATATAATTTTTAATACTAACGCTGCCAATAATTTTTATCATCATCATCATCATCATCAATAGTCGTACAGCCCTACAGCGGGGCCTTGACTTTCTCGAGCTTCTTTCGCCATTCTTTCCGGTTCTGTGCAGCCATTTTCCAGTTGGGGGCTCCCATTTTTATTGCGTCTGCGTCAACCCCATCTTTCCAACGAAGTTTCGGTCTTCCTCGTCTTCTTGTGCCAATTGGTTGGGCCTCATAGACCCTTCTGACTGGATTATTGGCATCGTATCTTGCCACATGACCTGCCCATCTAAGCCTTCCAACCTTAATGATCGTTACTATGTCGTTGTTTCCTTCCCTTTTGTACATATTATCAATTTCAAAGTTATATCTACGCCTCCAGACATTTTCTTCCCGCACTGCACCAAAGATCTTCCGCAGGATTTTTCTTTCAAAGGATGCTAGCAGCACTTCATCCGCTTTTGTCAGTGTCCATGCTTCGGAGCCGTAGATCAAAACTGGGATAATTAGTGTTTTATATATTCGTACTTTCGTGGTACGAGACAGGCTCGGCCTGCCTAAATACCTGGAGAGTCCATAGTAACATCTATTAGCCAACATAATCCGTCGTTTTATTTCTTTTGAGATATCATTATTCTTATTCACTGAGGTTCCGAGATAAATAAACTCTTGTACTACTTCGAAGTTGCGGTCGCCAATTGTAATATTCTGACCCACATCCCGCACTCTATTGTTTTTTGTGGCAGCCATGAATTTGGTCTTATTTTCATTTACATGTAGGATGTAGGCCCATGTTTTTTGCTGCTTTCTCGAGTATTGCGAAGGATTCTTTAGCTTTTATTACTGTTCTACATGCGATATCTACATCATCTGCGTATGCCATAGTTTGGGTGGATTTATTGAAAATAGTACCCCTAGCATCAAGCTTCGCTTCCCGAACCACTTTTTCCAACGCTATGTTAAACAGGAGGCACGCCAACGCATCGCCCTGTCTAACACCTACATTTGTCTCAAAAGAGTTAGAATTCTCATTCTGTAGTTTCACGGTACACCTCACTTTAGATAGTGTCATTTTTGTAAGGTCGATAAGAGTTTCAGGTATTTGTAGTTCATTCATGGCCTCATATAGTCTTGGCCGTAGTATACTATCATAGGCAGCCTTAAAGTCAATGAAGAAGTGGAACGTGTCGATATTATATTCATTACATTTTTCTAGAATCTGACGTAGTATGAAAATTTGATCTGTCGTTGAACGTCCGGGTCGGAATCCACACTGGTACTGTCCGATTTTAGGTTCAGCATATGCCCGTATGCGGGTTGCCAGGATATGCTATAATATTTTGTAGGCAGTATTCAAAAGGGTAACACCTCTATAATTGCTGCATTCTAACTGGTCCCCTTTCTTGTGCAGAGGACATATGACTCCCATATTCCACTCATCAGGCATCTGTTTCTGATGCCATATTTTGACAATAATTTGATGAGTTGCTTTTACTAAAGCTGTTCCACCCGCTTTAAACATTTCAGCTGTTATAGCGTCACTTCCAGGACTTCTATTGTTATTTAGCTTCTTTATAGCGTGCTGTACTTCATCTATACTTGGTGGTTCTACGGGGTCTTTATTTAGCACTTCCATTTCTTCCGCTACATAGCTGCTAGTGTTTCCCAGTAGCTCTGAGAAGTACTCTACCCATCTATTAAGAATGTTCTCTTTATCAGTAAGGATGCATCCCTGCTTATCTTTGCACATATTGACTTTGGGTTTAAAGTTTCCGAACGATATCTTAATTCTTCTATCTCCTCTAATACTCGAACTTCAGCTTCTCTTTTTTTCCTTTTATGTACCCTTTTTTCTTCTCTCCTCAGTTTTCTGTAGGTTTCTTCAGATTCTCTTGTTCTGTGATGTTGTTTCCTCTGGTATGCCTTATTTTTTTTATCTGTCACGGTTTGACATTCTTCGTCAAACCAATCATTACGTGCTTTCTTCTGTTCTGGTCCCAGGGTGCTTTCAGCTGCTTGTTTATGACTTCGCTGCTACTTTGCCACATATCATTTATTGATTCATTTTCATTCAGGTTTAGGTTGGAGCTGATAGAGCTTTTATAAGCGTTCATAGTTGTTTCATTTTTTAGAGCGTTTGTATTATATTTAGTGGCTTGCCTGCCTTTAGTCTTTTTGACATTGGAGATCCGGGCCCTTAGTCTAGTGACAACTAGGAAATGATCGGAGTCAATATTGGCTCCTCTGTAAGTTCTTACATCCATCAGATTAGACACATGTCTGCTGGATATGAGCACATGGTCAATTTGATTTTCCGTTTCTCCGTCAGGAGATGTCCATGTGATTTTGTGTATTCGTTTGTGATTAAATATTGTGCTCCCGACAACCATGTTCTTTGATGCAGCAAAGTTTATTACTCGTGACCCATTGTCGTTGCTTTCATCATGTATGCTGAATCTACCGATGTGTTCTTGGTATATTTCTTCTTTGCCAATCTTGGCATTCAGGTCACCTATTACTATTTTAATGTCACTGGCTACACATTTATCATAGGCCTTTTCCAGATTCTCATAGAATAGGTCTTTATCTTCATCTGATTTATCCTCAGTGGGAGCATGTACATTAATGATACTTGTCTTAAAGAATTTTCCTTTTATTCTGAGAATGCAAATCCTGTCACTTACTGCTGTAAATCCAATAACTAACTGCCTAATGCGTTTGGTCACCATGAAAGCAGTACCAAATTGGTGCTTCGTTGGGTGACAACTATAGTATACATCACAGTTCTTTTTATGTATAATACTTTCTCCAGTCCAACGCATTTCCTGAATAGCCAGTACGTCTACTTTGTATTTGGATGTTTGCTCTTCTAGTAATCGCAATGATGCATTTCTATATAAAGTTCTGACATTCCATGTAAACAGTTTCAAATCATTATCCTTTAAACGTTGCTTAGGTCGTCGTCGATCGGTCCGTCCGGCTTTTTCCACTTGAGACTTCGCAACAATACTTTTTTTTCGGAAAAGGGTTGTTAGCCCTTCGCCAACCCCCAACCTGGAGGACCAGTCCAGTTTTTCTTTCACGGTGAGTATTTTAATTCCCCACTACCCTCCGACTTCTGCTGGATTGCAGCGCCGGCGAGCTTCCCCCAATTCCCATGGGGACGCACCCGATGGAGGTAACTGGCAAATCCCCACACGGGTGCCAATAATTTTTATAAGGCCACAAAATATCTCTGTATCATATTAAATTCACATTCTTGTATTGATTTTACAATATTAGTCCACACAAATCAAGTGCATCTGCCATAACGAGCACATTTAATGAAAATTTAGTTAAACGTAACCCCTTCGATATTGTTTAACCTAATGCCAACCTCTATCAATGCGATTATAGTTACTGCTAATCGTATCTCGTGCATTTATTAGTGTAAAATACTGACTTTATCTTGCAATAAACAAAATATCAATGCTGTACTCTTTTGAAATATTCCTTCATTTTCGTGTTAGTTAGGCAACTAGAATTTTTACAAGCATTAAACCATTGCAATATATACCTACATTTATATGGTGAATGGTGCTTTGTATATAAATTAAAATCAATTAAATTTCTCGTATGAGATACCCACCTAAGGAACATAAATATGCCGAGACTCTTGATTGAAATTTAAAAAAACACACTGCTAATCTTCCACTAAAAAATCTGGTGTGATAGACGCACACAAATTCCTTTTATAGTGATCTTATAATTAGCCAAAAATTAGATTTTGAATTTTTAAGCATTTGTCAAAAATTTCCAAAAATTAGAAATTCTACAGAAACCGTACAAAATAGAACGTTAGTTGAAGAGACAGTTTTTCTAAAATTTTAAACTGAATTCAAAAATGTACTAATATACCGGGTGTTCTATTTAAAATAGGAGTTAATAAAACAATAGAAAAAAAGAAACCCATTTTAGAGGTATCTCACGTCAATACACATTAAAAATGTAATACGAATGTAAAATTTGCAAAAAAATCGTTAGAGCCGTTTTTGAAAAAATCGAAAATAACTGAAAAATCACGAGAGTGAACACCATACTTCGGGTTATACGATTTCCTTCACAAGCTTGCTGTCGCATCTACATAATACACAAAACTTATATATGACGTTTTGACGTGATACCTCTTTTGGTTTTTGAGATATTCTGTTCACAGACAGACAGACAGACAGACACATACAGACAGACACACAGACAGACAGACAGACACACAGACAGACAGAGAGACACACAGACAGACAGAACAATGAACAAAAATATGTTTTTTTTTGGTTCAGGGGACTCTAAAACGTGAAGATTTGTTGAAAATCTAATTTCGAATTTTTTGTAAAAGGAAGTAAAAATCAAACAAACTCAGGGTATGACGCAATCATATATACACTGTGGTTTGTTTTTTATAGCGTTACGAGTGTATGCGACACAATTTACAACATGTCATGATTAATTTCGTTATTTCAAAATTAAAAATTAAGTTTAAAGCGTCATATTGTATTCAGTTGGATGCCGCTGTGGCAACTATGATATGAAAGTTTATTGAAAATATTATTGAATTGTTAAGACACTCGTGAAAAAATGACACACGTAATATGCGTTGCAACGAGATAAAAACACAAAAAATGTAAATAAACTAATACGAGAACGACCATACCACATTAAAAGCGGAAGAGACCAGTTCGCTCCCGTGTATACCTGCTGCTTTCTAATGACAGCCCAATTCGCTCCCGTGAATAGCCCTATTCGCTCCCCGGAAAATTAAGCGGCTTATTATAATGTTTTTTGTACAAAAGTATAAATTTAGGTTATTTGCAGATTTAAGATTTGTGTGTACTTAGCACAAAAATACTTGTGTAATGTAAAAAAATGTGTATATGACCGCAAAAAACCCTTCAGAAGCACCAGTTAACTTCACATAATAAGACTAAAACATATTCCTCTGTTTAGCGGCGTTGCGGACGGGAGCGAATTGGGCTATGACCTTTTTCGAGCAAGTAGACACGGGAGCGAACTGCACCCTGCCCATTAAAAGTATGGTTCAACAGATTACCAAGACCAAATTAAAGTGTCTTAAGGAGCTCAAGCATACGTTTTTCCCTGACATACTTGCAAGCTGTTTATATATAACGACTGTGGGAACCCAAGGCGCCTATAGAGACCTTGCATTCCTTAGAGATAAAAGTTTACCTTATCGTTCAGATGCTTCTTGCAGTTTCGTGCTGTCTCGACATCCAGGTTAGTCTCTCCTGATTCAAGTGTATGGAGCAGGGATCCGACGTATGCATGTGTAAAGTGTTTTAATTATTATTAAATGCTTTATAAAAACGCTAATCGTCGTTAAATAAACATAACTAGCGTATGGAAAAAACCACTCCTTGCCAAAAGTGTGTCGAAGTATCGATAAGGGGCTTACAACGTCTCATCTTGCTTTGTGTCTTAGTTTCCTTCAGGATGGGATTTTCCGTTTTTTCTGATTGCTGGTTTGGTTTTTATTGCACATATAGTGTGTTTCGAAAGTATTCTCGGTTGTATATTGGGGTTGCGTGTTTTGGCCTTGTGTTTGTGATTCGAGATTCGAGAAGATGATTGTGAAGATGTCGTCTTGTGTTAGG
The DNA here is from genome assembly GCA_940337035.1 of Agriotes lineatus. NCBI lineage: Eukaryota > Metazoa > Arthropoda > Insecta > Coleoptera > Elateridae > Agriotes > Agriotes lineatus. The sequence goes on from CALNHX010003696.1 coordinate 136,553, forward strand.
GGTTTGCGCCAATCCAGTCACCATCGCATCTTTTTGATTAAGCGCGAAGATAAGACTTGATGCCCAAGCTCAGGGCATAATCTTAGAAGTTGTTCTCGCTGGTTTTTTCCTTACACGTTAATTTGGGGGTGTCTTGGAAATTATCCCGAACTTTCAGTAGTTTACTTCTACACTATTTTGGCGACCTTTTATAATAATTATTGCATATGTTGCGTTGCTTATGTTTCTACTTTGTTTCTTAGAATTTTTAGTAGTTTAGTAATTTTAATTTATAGTCGGCATTCTCCTTCTGGTTTTAAGTTCCCAGTTTATAACTTTAGGATGAGCTATTTTCCATTCCCATTTTGGAACATTGATTCTTGTGTGTACTTTAGATGATTGAAGATGTTTGTTGGGTTTTCTTTGTTATGCTTTGGAAGGAAATTTATCATTTAAAATCCTCTGAAATCAGGTTAAAATTTGGTGAAATAGTTTTTTAGCATCTTCCCTAGAAAAAAAAGATCACTTTCGAATTAATGCTTCTTCTTAACAAGATTTTTTATTTTGTCCTATTTTTCAAGACAAGAAATATGTACTTATATGTTTTCCTCTCTTGTAAAACGTTTGACAATATTTTTCATTTTTTAGCTTCTGTCAATCCAAATGATCAAGTTTTCCAATCAACGCGGCTGTTGCCTTCGTTGTGTCCTTTCTCTTATAAAGTTTATTTTAAAGATTTTTATCTGTTTCTGATATCGCATGTTGTAATGCCGGTAGCACTGTGCAGCTGTTATCTTTGCTGCTACATTTAGCGATAATTAATTTTTTTCTCAGATAACTGCACCCAGATATTGAACGACGTTACAATTTTGCTTTACACTTAGATCTATTTGTTCTGACTGTTTCTTAGAAATATTTAATTTAATTGGTTAAAATGTATATGATTAAAAATATTGCTTCGCAAATTACTTGAGTGTACAATAATTTGATAAAATTCTTCGATCTACGGTTTCGGTTTCGAAAAGCATTTGCTCAAGAACAACATTTTAAAAATTATATGAAAATCCAGTTTGAGCGATTAAAATTAATGATCGAAGAATATATGTAAAACATATTTCCAGAATTGAAATAGATATATAAAATGAACTGTATAAATCCTGCTGAAATGAGTATTTCCTTGATTTATCTCCATTTTAAAGATGTAAGTACACATTTTAAATATTCGACACAGACTATTCAAATTATCAGGATTGTTGAGTCGGTCAATACCGCATAGGAACGAGAGGTCACAAGCTTACCTTACATATCAAACTTTTATGAAAAGCTAGGTGAAAAATAACCGACTATTTTTGCAAAATATTACATTTGAGCAAGTCACCTGATACAAATTTCATGTTTGTTATTGGTTATACGTATTATATGTATAATGAAGGAAATAATCATGTTTTGATTGTACTTGAATACGTACTTTTTCTGGAGATTATGCAAGTATTAGCAGTGAATATAAGAATTTGTGTAGTTCTTTATAGTAGCATTCTGTCTTTATTTATTTGTCGTTGTGGTACTATCCATTCCAAGTTCCCATTGAACAGAGCCGTCGATAATGGATCACTCTGTCGTTTGCTGCCGGATGTTTATGATAAGTGGCTTGTACTTTTACTTTAGCTTCCGTAGAACTGATGCAAATCTTTATTGAATATATTATCTCATGTATGCTTGAATGAAATCTATGAAGAAACAGGCTTACTTATATCCTTATTTGCAGTAGAAATATTACAGCTATATGCCAACGTTTTGGATTTTTTCCTTTTATTGAAATGTTCCTTATGAGTTTAAATATTTAAATAGTCCACATTTCTATTGTACAGAATTGTTTTTTGCTTTATTATTATATTCTTATTGAGTTAGTTGCTCATATGTTCCTTCTGTGTCTCGTTTATCTTGCTTGTATACAGGGGCGTATCCAGCTCAAAACAGAAGGGGGGCAGATTTATGAATTCAAACTTTTTCGTGGGGGGGGGGTCATGGGAGGGGGCGCCAATAAGGAAGAACAGCGAACACCATTTATTTAAAAAAAATTGGAACTATAGTTTGCGAGGATTAGTTAATTTTTTTTAATTACAGTTGCCACTAATTGCTTCTTGTTTGCGAAAACCCATTGACGATGAATACTTAGCATGGCTAAACCGCAATTTGCATCAAGGGTACTTCTTAGCAATGTTTTAATTCGGCGAAGGGTGCTAAATGAACGCTCTATAGTGATTGTTGTGTAAGGCTGTGAAAACAATATCAGTAACGCCTTTCTAATGGTCGGGAAAAAGAATACGCTCTCTTTTAAAACCTCAATAGTGTCTGGCACTTCCTGGACCCCATTCCACATTTTGAACAGCAAATCCCTTTCTCCTTCAAATTGTAAAAGATTGCACAAGATGAAGTACTTTCATTCCACTTCTCCAAAGAAAAATATCGCATGATACTCGAATGGAATTGTCTCAATAAAAATGCAGGCGATGCAGAAAATCTCACTTCTAAAGATGATATGATCGAATCCAAGTAAGGAATTATTAGAGACCTTCTCCAAAATTCGGATGAATTTTCGGCTGGAGAGTTGCTTCTATGCTTTTATGGGCCAGTAACACGAATGGCGCTTATATCAACATTCACATGCCTCAAAACGTCAGCTGTGACGTTATGTGTATCTTTCCGATGATCTCTTAGCATGTCGAGAATAGTTTGAATGTGTTGGTTGCCTTTGACTATGTTAAGTATCTTCGATTGAAGTGTATTTGCTACGAGTTCCAGTATAGCGGAAAATTTTGCAATTAATGCTACTGGCACAACAAATGAAGAGCTGCACGCCGTTGCATTTTCTTCTTAGGCTAATGTCTGTAATGCATCAACAATATCAAAGAAGTGTTCCTTAAAAACACGGATGCTCTTGTACTTCACTGACCATATTTTTTCACATAATTTAGGAATGTTAACAATAAGCTTGTGTTGTAAAACGGACTTGCAAAAAAATATGATTATCATCTTGATAGTTCCAACGCAGTTTTGAATTTCTGGAATAATGTTTAAGTCGTTCACGCCAAGGTTTTTCTTGTGCGAAAAGCAATGGAAGTTTTTTGTACTTTTGCTGCACAACCCCCTGCACACCCCTTTCTTTCCCAGACATGGTGGAACATCGGTCGAAGCCTAACCCCACACACCTGTCAGCGTCTAGGTTTAAGGTTGTAGAAAAATCTTCATGGATTTGGCAATACTTATGGCATTAAGTCATTCAAGCTCTACAAAGCCTAAAAATTTTTCTTTGATTTCGTTATATTTTTTCTATTTTATTTTAAATTTTATACACCTTGGAAGGGGGGGCAGCTGCCTTCCCCCCTTGCCCCTCCCTGGATACGCCCTTGCTTGTATAGGTCCTTAAAGAATTATTTCTATCTGTTCATTATGCCTTGCTCATTTCTTTTTAAATATGCCCCTGTATTATCTACTCCTATTTTGTACTGCAATTTTCTCTTTATATAGTTCTTTACTGGCTACCTCGGTGGTTGAGTGGTCTTGTTGTCTGCTTAGCAACCAGGTGGACATGGGTTCAAATCTGGCCGTAGCCGAGAATTTTCTCGGAGCGGCAGTAGATTTGAATCCATTAGTTAAGTTAGATGTAAGTTGTGTGTGTGGTATGTTTGCATGCGGGGGAACGTAATGTAAGTCGCGTGCGGAGCATTACCTCAGTTGCACTCCCCGCGAGGTATGAATGGTCCTCGACACCGAAAGGTAAAAGAGGCTATAGATTATGAATGAATGAATGAATAGTTCTTTACTTTTCGTTTGCGTCGAATACTCCATTATCATTAATTTTTATTGTTAGTATTTCTCCTTTTATTTGCAGATACTCGTTGTCTCTTAGAATTGGCTGAGCTGATTCGCTTTAATTTATTCGCTCGCCCAATTTATCATCTTCAGTTGGTCTCACTTTTTTATTGTAGTATTTGTTTACATGCCTGCTGACACCACGTTTGTTGTGTCTTTCGTTTTTTCCACTTAATTATCTTTTTGACTGTTTCCCCATTCCTTGCGAATAGCATATTTTTCGTTATATTTGATTTTTAAGTATTGTAATTGTGAAAAAATCTGTAAATTGCTTTACTCAAAACTTTCCTCTCAAGTAGACTAGGGGTACAAATATCTTCACGTTTCTAATAATACTGAAACAATAGAAGGGAACAATTGGTAATGCAAATTACATCAATTTTCAAATAAAAAACATTACTGGCGTTCGAATTCAAACGGCAGCGGCTGCGAATGCGATTCCAACGTTTGACACATCGCCCGTTTCCTACATGCGCCACGGATCACTCCTCGCGTTCTGGCAATTTGCGTTGACCCCTTTTTCTGTTTTACAGTATTTCCTCTGTAGTTGTTGAGCCCCATTTTTGTCAAGATTAAAGCCAGAGCTATGTGAAAATCTATTTCTCAGTTAAAGCAAAAATATTTATTTCTTAAGCTGCTCACTCTGTATATATTTGACCGAAACTTTCTCGGCTGTACGCAAAATATCGTTTTTCTCCAACAAATAGTTTTTGAGTTATACCGGCAACAGACAGACAGATAAAAATACGGAATTGGGAAAACCTGTTTTCCTTATCTAGGGGTACCGAAACGTGAAGATCTGAAGAAATCTCGAAAGGTGATTTTGTCACAACTACAATACAAAGTAAAAATCACTTTCCGAGATTTCTTCAGAAATCTACGTTTCGAAGCCTTTCGATGACGAAAAACATGTTTTCTCAATTCCATATGTCTGTCTGTTCGCCTGTCCGTTTGTCCGTCAGTTCATCTGTCTGTCCGTCTGTTGGCGGTATAGCTCAAAAATTGTTTGTTGGAGGAAGACGATATTTTGCATTCGAATTATGTCTATCTGACTCCAAACCGAATATATTTTCGGTAAAATATATACAGAGTGAGCGCACAAAAAAATAAAATGTCTATTTTTGCCTTAACTCAAGAACTATCAGTTAGATGAAAGAGATATTTTGCACATAGCTCAGGATTTTACCCTTGACGAAAATAGGCATATTTTGTATATCAAAGATACAGGGTGAACACTTTGCCTCCTCTTGTCGTCACCGCGTCCTTTATGTTGCTGTCGTAGCCGAATATAATATGTGGGCTTCCGTGGTCCAGAAGTTAAAGAGTTCGAATACTACAGCCTGCAAAGTTTTGCTTAATTTGAAAATTGATGTAACGCGCATTACTAAGGGTTTCCTTTTATTGGTTTGATATTATTAGCAATGGTATTTGTACCTATTGTGTGACTGCACGTGTAAACCCCTTTATAGATCTTTTTAGAAATGGTTGAGAAGCTTCAGCTACAATTAAGAAAAGTAAAATCATAACTAATCATATGAGTGTAAAGTTGGACGGAAATGCAATCCATTAGAAGTAGTACAGATAAAGTTCAAGATAAAACGACAACGAAAAGAACAAAAAATTAGATGGGAAGTACTAGGCACAGAAATAAGAAAAATAAATAAATAACAATAGTTTGGAGTGTGGTCAAAGAGAAGCAACACGAAACCATATTTATTCTACACAATAAATAATATATTAGAAACCGTTAGTGGATGGCGGAGAGGGAATTATGTTTAACTATCAGATGGCTAAGGTGCGTTCGATTCTCAGTAACTGCATAGAAATTTTGAATTTCTTACGCAGTGCTAATCTTTAATCCCTAACGAGGAAACTCTTCCTCAACTTCGATAGACAAGGCTAGTCACCTACTTGGCTTGCGAGCAAAAGGGGGCTCATGCAACCACAACGTTGTGGAATTAAACAGGCCACTGGATTAATATAGGAGGAAGGGGAAGAAAAAGAAAAAAACCGGTAGGTTATAAAATAGCAGCAGTGGCTTTTCAACATAATATGTACCAACAGAAGAAAAAGAGGATGAAGATAAATATGTATTCTATGTAATAATAAAGAAATAAAAGATAAAATTTCACAGTACAATATGAAAATAATAATCGGCGATTTCTACGCAAAGGTGGCGAGGAACGTTATTTATGCGAAAACTATTTTTTATTTTTTTATTATTATTTTTTATTTTATTTTGTTACTCAACCAACAGCCGTTAGGCCAATTATAGACATCACTGTACATTTTATAGGGACTTCCAACCCCACTAACTACTGTCATGATGTTATTATGACATGCGGGACCAACTATTTCCGTGACAGCGGTATCACGAGGAGCCGAGGGAAGCAGCCAAGGAACTCCCATCCAAGTTCTGACCAGAAAGAGCGTTGCTTAACTCTGCTGATCGAACGTGGATGCTTGTACAAGCTACACCACCCGTAACCTGCAAAACATGTGAAAGGCAATCCCGGCTGTCAAGAGCTAGTAGTCAAAAGTTAAATCATTTTGTTTCATTAGGTGAAAACATATGACTCAAATGCATTTGTTTTAAAAGCTGATAATTTATATGATCAATTACAGTTTACATAGAGAAAGTAATAACAAAAGCAAAATAATAATAAATCTAGTTGACAGTCACATTATGGTGATCATCAGTATCTGTTTCGCACACAGTCACATAAGGAACGGTGGGTATAATAAGATGGATAATAAAGTAATCGATCACGTTATGATCACCACGAGATATTATGTGTTGGATATATCAGCGAAGCCAGACCCAATTATGATGATATCATATAAACAAAAAATACCAATCAAGAGGGAGGTGAAGAGAAGAAAACACTACAACTTGCATGTGGAAATTTTAAAACAAATTAATGGTAGGTGCAAGATAGTAGTTATTCCAAAAAAGTAAATATCATCAAACTTCCATATATCAAATTTGAACAAAGCGGCAGAGTAAAAGCAATGACAGCAAGTGGATCAGGCACGATGTCTGAAAATTAATGAGATTAAAAAACATCAAAAGATTCATTTTTGTAGTGTTGTTAAGATAAGAAACTCGAAGTCATTTGAACTTTTAAATATGGGAATAAGTAAATGCCATTTTAAAAATAGAGTCAGAATGGATTATTATTCA